>VWZP01005527.1:961079-985189 GCA_013396995.1 Dicaeum eximium
GGGCGGCCCCTGGCGGCCGGGAGCGGCCCAAGGCCTGGCCACGGACACGGCGACACGGGGACAGGAACGCAGGAACAGCGCTAAATCACACCCGCAGCCACAGCCTGCCCGGGGAACGGGGCTGCCCCATCCCTGGAAGTGTCCAAAGCCACGTTGGAAGAGGCTCCTGGTCTAGTGGAGGGTGTTCCTTCCCACGGCAGGGGTTTGGAACTGGGCGATCTTCAAAATCCCTTTCCAAGCAAAAGCGTTCTGTGATTCTGTGCTCCCAGAGCGCACGGTTCAGGGCTGTGTTCAGACATTCTGGAATGTTTCTGGCTGAGGGGGACTCCGCAGCCTCTCCGGACAATGTGTTCTGGGCACAGTCACTACACAGGAATGTTTTAATTCATCTTCACGTGGAAGTTCTGTGCCTCGCTTTGTGCCCGTTGTCACTTGCCCTATTGCTTGGCACCTCTGAGCCGAGCCTGGGCCACCTTCTGGCACCTCCCTGCAGACACTGGCAGACACTGATTGACACTGAGGTGCCCTCTCAGGTGTCTCTTCTCAAGGCTGAACAGGGCCTGTCTGGTGTCTGAGCACACAGACCCAGAAGGGGTCACAGGAAAAAGTGGGTTTGTAGCCTTTGTGGTTTCAGAAAGGAGCTCAAATGTGTTACACCAGAGATTGTGACTCAAAACAAGTAGAAAGCAAATAAAGGGGGCTCTGAACGCCCCTGGTTTCAGTTGTATTTCATCCAGGATGGTGGGGAAGTCGTATCTGATTCTGGCCTATGTTCATCTACTTCTCATTTTGCTTTTCTTGATGTTTCTCCATCTGTTTATTAAATATCTTTGCTCACAGAGCAAACACTGCCAGTGCTGGAGCATATTCCCTCCCTTGGGAACATCAAGTGGAGATGGTGGCAGAAGGGCTGGGTGGTCCCCACATGTCCCCAGTGGCCCTGGTCCTGCCCTGCTCTCCCTCCTCACCAGGGCTGCCCACAAATTGTCTGTGCACATGTTACAGATGGGGCAGTGCCTGTGCCTCCACAGCCCTCTGTGGGGAGTCCTTGAGGCTCATCCCCAGCTGACACCTGAAGTCAAACCCTTCTTTTATCCTTACAGCTCTATATCAGCCACTGTGTTCCCTTGGAAGCTGGCAAGAAGGTAAGAACATAGTTGGTGCTTTTGGAGTGGAACACAGCTGGGTGGTTGGGCAGGCACAGGGTGCTTGGCTCCTGCAAAGGGCATTTTTGGGTGCCCAAGGCTATCCTGTGGGATGCAGGATCCCACCCAACCTCTACAGCTGAGCTCCTCCAGACACATGTTGGTGTTATTTGTTGGAATTGGGCTTTAAGTACAACACTTCTGGCCAGTGCCTCTATTCTGGAGTTGTGCTTTCCATCTGGGTGATGGGAGAAACAGTTCCCTTGACTGTTTTGGCACTGTGTAGTCCCAAGATTGGCTTCTGTATATTGCACATGAATTATTTAGGAGATTACTGGAAGGAACAGTTGCCTGCTGTGTTTTTGATAAGTGCTAGTATTTTTTACATTGATTCTGACTTCTTTCCCCCCTTCATTTATTGGCTTGTAGTTACAGCATTTTGGAATAAAATAAAGGAGAAAGCGTGTTTTAATTTGGGCAGTTCCTTTGTTTCTTTAGGAGCAGTCATTTTTTCCTTTGTCTTCAGTTCCTCTTTTTGAGCCGCAATCACTTTGGTATCGATTGCGCAAGGAGCGATGGCTCTGGTGCTTTGCAGGGAACAGCACGCAGATCTTTTGCAGCACTGTTTATGTTATTTGCCTGTTGGCCTTTGCATTTGCTCAGAGGCATGTTCATTAGTTTTATTTATGACAGACACTTTTAGGAGTCTTGCATGGTTTTGTGTTTTTTTTTTTTTTTTTTTTTGCATCCTGTCCCCAGCTCTATTCCTTAGGCAGCATGCTCTGGAGCTAAGGAATGCTGTTTATTCTTTGCATGCCTTGTTTGGGAAGAAAAGGATGATTGGGGTTTTTTCTGCTAAGTAAGGCTGATGTTCTAAGTGCTCAGGCATTGCACACACGGGTGAATGTTGCTTGTGTGAGTGGCTGAGCTGGGATTAGCTGACAAAAATTGAAGACGAAAAAATTGAACCAGCTCCAACATACAGTTATTGCAGACAGTCTCTCCAGTGACGGGTGGAAGGTGGAAAGTATGTGCAGCTCCCTTGTAAGCAGATAACCTGGCTGTCACCATAGCTCTTTTCCTAATCCCTAATAAAGATTGGTTTGCAGCCACAGCTGGAGGTCTGCCCTGTTCCAAAATTCACATCATTCGTAACCATTATAGTTCTGGCCATTCTTACTGTCCATAGAAACACCCACACCCTGTCAGTCTTGCTGGGTTTGGTATCCCCAGCTCATTGTGGCAGTAAAAGCCACAGATTCATTATGTACTGTGGGAGAAAAATTTCTTCGTTCTCCCATTTCTGGATTTGCCACTTTTTAATTGGCTAAAAAATAAGCTGCTAGTGTGAGAAGAGTAAGGGAACTGAGTTTTAATTTTCCTGGGTTTAGTTATTACTGAAATGCTGTGCTTTGGTTTGTAACCATATGAAACACTAGTTAATTACCCCACACAGCATTTATTGCCTGTAAATATTTGCCTATATTTTCATATTTATGTGTATTTCAGCAATAACAGAAAAGGAGCTGGGTACACATGCGTGACATTCACTACTAAAGATGAAAAAAAAAATTCAGGGAGAATAGTTATATTTCAAATATTTAGGGTTACCACAGGCGTTGTGGTGACCATAATTTAATGTGGTCTTACAGCATTCAAAAGGATCCAAATAGGTTTGGTTTTTTTTCTTTTTTCTGAAAGGGATCTGGAATTATTGTTTCCTTCCTTACAAGATGCATCAGGGCAGTGAGGAGCCCTGTGATGGCCCCTAGTATCTCTTCCTTGAAGTGGGACACATGGATGTGCTGCAGGTGGGATCAGACCCAACACTGCCCTGGTGATGCTCACACGCATCAAGAGGTTTGTTTACTCCTTTCAGTTTCCTGGGTTGGACACATCTTGTGTCCCCAGACAGTGATCATGGCCATCCCAAGTAATGCCACCCTCCTCGTTATCATTGTGGTAGCTGTGGGAGGGCACAAACAGGGCTGGAATGCAACTACAGATTTCCAGATTTCCTCCTTCCCCAGTAGCAGCTGTTAGTTACTAAATGCCACCCAGAGCAAGGTGGCTTTCTGTGCATCTGTGTGATGTTGTTCCTGCTGGTGTCCTGGCTCTTGGAGCTGTGCCCAGGCCACGCCGATGTCCAGCAGGACAGCCAGACACAGCGTGTCTGTCTGGGGCTGAGCTGCCACAGGGTGCCAGTGTTTCAGAGCAGGAGCTGCGCGGTGTCTCTGCCTTCTGAGTGCTTTGCTGGGCTGTTTCCCCCCTCAGGGTGCCAAGTGAAGCCCTGCTATCGCTGAATGTTGACTGCAGTCTTTGGGGAGCGCCAGCCTTCTGCAGGGCCACAGACCACCCAATACCTGCTGTGTCCCCTCCCCAGCCACTGCCTGGTTTGCAGACCCCGGTGTCCAGCCAGACACCACGTTGCTGCTGGCAGGGATTTATGCCATACCCATTATGGCAGTGTCAGGAGCTGAGTATTTCACATGCCAGTGCCATCAAGGGAGCCAGGGGCTTTGTCTGTCACCGATCCCTCTGCTTGTCCGGCCCTCCTCAGTGCAGGGGCTCCTCTCTCCCAGCCCATAAAGGGAAAAGCTCCCATCACTCAGGCTATGTGGCACTTCCCAGCAGCAGGTCACAGAGCGCTCCCCTCTCCTCTCCAAGGAGGTCCTGCAGCCCTACCCCGCTCTCCCAGGCTTCAGAGAGAGGGACCACCCTGGCACTGTGAGCATCCTCTGCCAGCAGATCAGGATTTGCAGCAGGACCCAGGACTGGACCCAAGTGCTGCTGAGTGACTTTAATTCCCATTGCAGGAGGCACGAAGGGCCCTGGGGGCTGTTTGCCCTGTCCATGCTGTAACAAAAAGCTCTTTGTGTGCAGCCACCACGCTGTGAGCTGCAGGCTCACCTCAGCAATACCAATTACACTTTCATACCTTGCTGTCATCCTCAGGCATCTTCAAGGCCAGTGCATTTGTTTCATTTGCAGGGCTGGTTTAACTGAACTTGGAAAAAGATGGCACTTGAATCACATCTGGCTTCATTCTTCACCCTTCAGTAGTGGAAGTGTTGACAGCTATACTCTCAGTGGCACTGTATAAGCATACAAGTGTTAGGCATTGATTTCTTCTGAATAAGCTCCTAGAAGTTGCCTGTTTTCCTAGGTAATTATTGTTGGCATAGGTATGGCTGTTGTCTGAGGAAGTCTGGCTCTCAGAAACTACAGTCTGTGTCAGCAAGGAGTGAAAAGCACAGGGTTGAGCTCTCTGCTAGTGCAGCTGCACAGGCTGGCTAGTGTTAAACAAGCCCTAGGAGCAGCATAAGAAGGGCTAGAAAATGCCCTTGGAGTGGGATTTCTGCACCTCTTGAACCTCCCTGATATTCTTTTGTCATCCTTTCCGTGTTACTAATTGCATCTGATCAGCCAAGTACTTGTTTCACAGCAATTAGTGTATTTTCTTCCCTTGCATATTTTCCAATCAGTAAATCCTTATTTTGAAGGACAATATTTTACATAGTGTCCAAATTAAGTCTTGCAGCATTAGAGCCAGGGTGTTCCAACAAACAGACATGTTGGGGGAGTTTATTACCCTGGGAAGAGAGGGCTCCTGCATCATTACTTAGAGATGTGAAAAGCTATTAATGTGTAATGGCCATGAGAAATCAAACTGACAGGTAGGGGCAGTGGAGGAGCCTCTTCCTTTGCTCCACACCTCTGGCAGCCCTGGGTGCAGGGAAGGGTGATGGCATACTGCTGCCTGAGGCTGGATATATTTAACACCATTACCTCAGGAAATCTCAGGGGAGAAGCTCTTTCTGAACAGGTGAGAACCCAATGGATTTGGTGCCATGAAGACACACAGCAAGTGACAGCTCCTGGCTGAAATGGCTGTAATGGGGACTGGGAGAGAGCGCTGCTGGCACAGGGGAGTGAAATCCTGCTCAGTGTCTGTCCTGTCATCAAACCAAGAGACGCTGAAATTACATTTATGGAGATGTGTAAATATACACACACACAAATCTTTTATGCTCAAGTCTTTTGTTTCAGATCCTGTGTTCCAGCTCACCTGTTAACAATGCAGAAAGGAAGGTCCATGGGAGACAGTAGCCTGTGAATCTGAAATCAAAGTGAGGTCTGTTTGTTGGGTCTTGTCTCCTAAGTATTGATATAATTTCAGAAAACAGATACTCCAGACCAACCCACTGATGTATTTGTTTCATACACAGCAAGAGCACCCAGTGTTTCCCATGGTAAATGGTGTGAATATTATCACAGGCTGGTGCTGGATCTGGCCTGCATGGAGCACAAATATTGATACCTCCTCCAGACTGATGTGACAGTTTTAGGGGGTGCCATGCACAGGGTAAGGTGTGCTGCTGTTTAAGGTATCCTATTACACGTAGAAATCCACAAATCTGCATTAATTTGGTGGCTCCAGCTATGTGTCAGTGTCTGCCTTTGTTTTTTAGGTAATTTGTGCTGTACACTTTCACCCCATGATTACTTTTATTGAATATGAATCCTTCTGTTGGGCACTTCTCTGTTGACTATGATTACTACCACATCAACTGAAAACACTCCTGTACTGTATAATTAACTTTATCTGCTTTGCTGCAATGCCTCTCACTGGTAATTACACACACTTCAGCTCTTTCACTACATTTCTAAGACTTTAAGAAGTGCTGATTATTCTTTCCCAGCCTCTGTCCAAACTGGAGGGGTTTTACATGCCTAAAATGATATCTTTTTCCTTGCAGCAGCCCTGGCATAATCTAGATATTGATTGTAGTACATATAATGTGATCTTTAAATAAACCATCTGTTTGGAACACACTGGGGTTTATATGTGCTGGTGGCAAAAAGCTTGTTTAAATCCTCAGGTTGATGTGATAGTTAACAGTTTACTGACATAATTTGAAATGAAGAGCAAGGAATTTGAAATCTTTAAGTCTCTTGGGAAGGTACTCCATTTTCTTCCTCCTTAGCTCAGCCCTGTCAGCCTTCCCTGTGGTTCCAGAGTGACTTTTGTCCTTTGATGATTTTTTAAGCCTCTTTTTCTCAAGCAATAGTGTCATGCGATTACACCCTCTGCCATCAGCCTGTTTCTGTGCTCTAATGCCTTTGAACCCCTTGGTCAGCTTGAACCAAATCTGATCGATGTCATGAGCTCTTAGTAGCATCCAATTCCTCGAAGTTACGTGAGATCAGGGAGGGCAGATCCAAACTGGGAGGATTGGCCATTCTGCTAACCCACACCATCCTGCCCTGCAGCGAGTGGATTCCTGTGCCTTTTGCTCAGCTGATGTTTAGGGCATGTGACCAGCAGTGCAGACTGCTGTGTGGCCATTGCAGGGTGCATGGAGGGATGGGAAATACATAGGACTGAGGAGTAGAGGAAGGAAGAGCTGGGAGTGTCACCATAGTGGGGATGGGGCAGAGTGGGGAGAAGGGGTATGGGATCCATGGAAAAGCAGCCTTCATCCCTGACTGCTCACATAGCGGCAGCTGCCACTGTAATTGCAAATATTGATGTATTTCCCACAGCTTCTTTTCAAACACACAGCCTGGGGTTTTTTGTTTGGGTTTTTTTCACTCTTTATAGCACAAGTGATTTTCACATCATGCAAAGAAAAGCACTTGGCTGAGAAGTGTTGTGTAACTTCTGTTGAGATCTCACAGCAAACCAAGTGCACATTTATTAATTAAGGCAAAGGGTGTTTGTCACAAACAATAGTGTGATGATTTAATATTGTGTTGGTTTCTAAAATAAACCCAGTGTTGAAGTGACCACAGTCTGAACATCCTGGTAACTTCACAGGACAGGGCATTTCTCTAAAATATGTGGGAATTTAGCTCTGGCTGTTTCTGCAGAGTGTTGGAGTACCTGGAGAGCACCCACAAAATGCCCATTGGCTTGAACACCAATTTAACTGAGGAAGGTGCTCTTGTTTCCTTCTCCTGAGTGCACTTTGAGTCCCAGAGCAAGTGGGATTTCAGGGTACACACAGTGCTGTGCCCTCGTCCCAGGTACTGATCTCCCTAAATGCTTTGCTCTTACTAATGGGCAAGTTGCTAGCCTGAGAAACTTCAGTTTTGGTGAAAATAGCTGGATTGTTACTTTAGGGGGTTTAATGTTGGTTTTAACAAGTGAGCAGAAAATTCAAACCATCTGGAACTGAGAGTCTATCTCTGTGCAGTGCTAGAGGATCCTCCTCAACTGATGGAAAAAGCTCTGCCATTGCACAGGGTGACTTTGGGAAGCTGAGAACTCAGGTGCCCTGAAAGATAAATACCTCCAGTGTATTTGTTTCTTTTGTTTGCAAGACTAACTCTGCTTTCACAGGGTAGGAATATCCTTCATCCAGTAGAGGTGAAGAAAACTCTCCAGATGATTTACATCATGTCTCAAGATCAAACCTTCAAAGGTCAGAGAGAAAGGCCTTAAGCAAGGAAAGTATGATTTAGCCCTCTATAAATGCTACTGTTATTAGTGGCATTACGTCAATGTAGGTGACTTCTGGTTGCATATTTAATCTTCCTGAGCTGCAACTTGACATTACTGAGTAAAAAATCCCATGTAATTAATTCCTTTTGGTATCTTTCTATGTTGTAACCTCTCAGAAGTAAAAAAACCTGTGCCTCATGGTATTTCATAAATACCTGGTTCGTGCCCTGTAAAGCCCTGACTGGTTGCAGCATCCAGCCTCTGCTGCTGTGGCAGTTTTCCTCCTGTCCCCACAGCACACTGCTCTGCAGCTGGGGAATTCTCTCCTCCTGTAGCTGATTAGAATTGCCTCTTAGCTAGGGATACTTTTCTCTTCATTTCCAGTCTCCTTTCACCTCTCCCTTCACCTTCCAGTCCTCATCTTTTGCTGTCTGGATATTTTTTTCTTCCCAGTTCCTTGCACTTGGGAGTAGCAATCACCTCTAGTGAATGAAATGGTTCTGCTGTTGCCTTCTTTTGGGGTGTCATTTGAGTTACTGATTATTATATTTTACATGGCATGGATATGACCAACTGTCTTGGTTTGAAAGACAGGTCTTGCCAAGGAGGGTGGGAACCTCCCTCGAAATGAAAAATATGACCCCCTTCCCTCCGAATTACTGTAATTTTGAAATAAAGGGGCTTTCAGGCAAAGATATGGGAAAAGGAATAACAGATCTTTACTAGTGTGTGGATGTCTAACAAGGCAAACCAACAACAGCAGGGGCAGCACCGAACAGAGCCCAGACCCAGCCCGGCCTCTCTCGGCCGTGGGCGCTTTCCCTTCGCTGCAGTTCCGGGCACGGCCAGCAGGGGCGCTGCTGGCTCCCGGCCGGGCAGGGGCTGCCATGATTCCCCCACTCCTGCAGGGGGCGCTGTGTCGCGAGCGAGGCCGCCTCCCTCACACGGTAATGGCGGCACAGCTGGTGGAGGAGATGGAAATATGGGCTGCAGTGGGACCCTTGGAGCGGCGGCTGGGACAGCAGAGGCAGGCACACCCCGCAGCGTGGCAAACAAAAGGTAACCGGAAACTCCGCAGCCTTAGCTGGAGCCGCAGGGGTCGGGTGGACACGGGATGGTGGGTTAGAGCGTGGTGAAAAAGCCCGAGGCAGCGGCAGAAAGCAGCGGGGCTGGGCAGCGGCACCAGGCTCCTCCACAGCAGCTGCTGCACACAGATGGGAGATGCACTCTCCGGGAAGGCGAGGGGGTCGGGGTCCCAGGTTTTTCTCCTAAGGCACCCGAATAGATGGTGAGAATTCTTTCCAGTCAGATGGGGTGTTAATAATTTCCCAGTGCAACGGCTGCTCACTTCTATGACAAAGGCTCACACACAGTGAGGAAGACGCAGTACTGGGCTGGGCTCCGGCGGTGGCAGTGAATTCTCCCCACAGTGAGCAACAGCTCAACCATCCTCCTCTGATGCCCATGCTGAGAGCGAGAGGGAGTTTGGACTCTGCCCAGCCTCTTCACCCCAGACCAAAATCTCACAGTATGTCTGCCCTTCCCAAAGGAATGCCCCTCAGCTATAATGCAGCCAGCTGCACTCCTCCCCATCTCCCTTGGCTACATCTTTTGTCTCTCATAAGTACTGGTCGTTATTATCTCCTAGTAACACGTGGGACAAAATTCCACAAGAGAAAGAAACAAAAGGAAAAAATCCTAACCCCCAACACTAACCTCTAAAATCCCCCCCACAACTATGAACCTGCTGCAATGCCAGAACACCTCTGGTACTCACCTTGAACTCTTTTTGTCTTGCCTGCTGAAACACACTGCTTGGCACTTACTAGGGCATATATACAATTTGCTGTTGCAGGAATATTTCTGGTTAATTCATTGTTTATTCCAGCGTGGCACAAGAACTGGGGTGGGATTGTCCTGGCCCCAGCCAGCAGCAAGTACTGCTGAGTGATGTAACATATATTCTGCTGCTTCTTGCATCTTCCAGCTAACACTTTTCTCTGTTACAGCACAATTCATTCCTCTCCAAGGGCATAAACCACCCTTTAATGTTTTCCTAGTGTGGCCTGCATGACAGTGCCTCCACATCTCACCTGCTTTCGTCTGTGTTCACACTGAATCCTGCTCTGTCATTCCCAGCACCATTACATGAGGTTGTACCTGCTGCTCAACTTTCCTGACTGGCACCCCTGCTCCTTCCCTGTGCTTGCAGCTCCTTGTACCAGCAATTTTGGCTGGAAGAATATCCCTGGATGTGCCACCATCCGTCTGGCACGGGGAGGTGTTCCTTGGAGCAAGGAAAAGGCACTTTGTGAAATGCAGTTTGCTGCTTTTTTGAGCAGAGACGAAGGTGTCTGGTTTGTGGCCATCTCTGCTTGCTGGGAATTGCCGACTGCCTCCCCGTCGGCTGGAGGCTCTCTGGCACAAATCCATTCTGCTGCCGGGTGCTGGATCTCACCTTCTCTGTGTGTTTTCTGGTCACAGCCATCCTTGGGCAGATGCCATTTAGACACTGGTCCAACTCATCAGACAACTTGCTTTCCTGCTCAAGGCCTTGGACTTCAGTCAAGTTAACCTCTGAGAAACCCTCTCATCTTCAGCTGGATGCAGGAAGGATTTCATTTGTGCTGCCATCACTTTTCGGTTTGTTTATTTCTGGTAGTGTATATATATTGTGTATCCACCTATATATGTATGTACACTCTATGTAGTTAAAAATTTGCACTCTGTGCTCTGTGTAATCACACACACATGCATTAGTCTGTCTGTCTGTCTGTCTATACATCTGTATGTATGTGTATTCTAAATCTTGAAGGAGTCATACTTGCACTCATTTTCCTCTCAGAGATTTTTTTTTCCTCCTGGAGTGTTCCCTGAGCCACAGATTTGTGGTTTGCCCCATTTTTCCCTTTAAAATCCATTTTCCAAGAACATCTAAAATTACTAAGCTGTTTATTCAGTTGCCTTTTAATGTCTAGAACCTTTGCAAAGAAATATTCCAGAGCAGCTATTTTCAGCTACCTTTTTCATACCTACTTGTGTTTTGTGCTACTTTACTTGTAGTTTCCATGACAATTATCCTCAGAGTAAGAGGCAGCCTTGCCCTCAGTTGCTGTTTTGCAAAGCAGCCATTGCTCTTGCCCATCTGAGAATCTGAGTGCAGAAGTTAATGTTTAATACAAGTTATTATTTTCATAGCTTCTCTATATCCCACTAGCACTACTTGGGTTCTGCAGGTTGCTGTAAGATATATTGCATTCTGCCTGTTGCCTTGGGAATGATCTGGAGTGTAGAGACATCCCATCTTCAAAATGAGAAGAGTATTCTGGCTGGTGGAAGAGGACACATTGTCCACAGAAGGACTCACACAAAGGATTAGCTTCAGCTGGTGCAAGGTAACCCACTGCCCAGCAGGAATCCCCCACAGTGCAGTGGAGCCAGGTTTGGTTCCTGGTAGGATGGAAGAGGAGGGTGGGCACAGCGGGCTTGTGCCATGCATGGTGCTGGTTTGTGCAGAACCTGAGCCCTGGCTGGCTCCTGCCCCCCATCTCCCCATTGAGCACAGCCTCTGTTTGGGCACATCCTTCCTCCTGGGCACAGGATGCCACTTTCTTCCTGCACAGTTGTTCAAACATGAAAATAATGAATTTTAAATATTTTGAACTGTATACTGTTCAATATATATTTCGCTATCTTCTAATGTTATTATAATTTTGGTGTTTTTCTCATTCCCCTTTTCCTGTTTTCTCCATCCCACCTCTAGTGACTCACAGCAATTTTTGAAGTGCCCAGCAGCAATCCTTTGATATATTATCCTTATACATTTCCTTATTATCTTTATCTATTCAGTCTGGTACGTGTAGCTCTGAGCTTTCTGTATGATCTACTCTCAATCCTGCCAGTACCTCCTCACCCTTTCTGTGCATCTTTTTTTTCCTTTAGTTGACTGTTTCCTTCCAATTTTCCATGTGCTGCCTCCTTTCATTCTTACCTACTTGCATCCTTTCCACCCACCACCCCCAGTTTCCTCTCCTGAATCCACTTAAGTGTAATCTAAAACATACTGCTTGAAAGTGGAAGCCCAGAGAAATATTTGCTCTGGCTCTCACTAGCACCTCTCAGTGCCAGTGAGCTCTGGGACAGTGGATTCTCAGCCCTGCAGTAAAATGAGCTTTTCCTGTAAGTTTAAAATTTGATTCTTTCTCATAAGCTACAGTCAAAGTGATTGTCAGCTCAAAAAGTACCTTTTAACTAAATTCAAAGGAATGCGTTTAGAGCAGATTTTTTAATTTCCACATGATAAAACTAATTACAATTAGAAGCTTGTTACTGAAACAGAAAACATCCAGAATGCCACAATATTTGAAGTTATATTTTAAGGAAAAAAACACAGATCAGAGAAAAAAGCTTCAAAGTCCAAACTGATTATCTTCTTAAAGAGTCTTAATTGTTTGTCAGATAAATGGGAATGAAGAGCTAGGGAAAGAGAGCTCTTGCAGAGAGAATGTGATCTGCCACAGCGTGTGAGCTGTGAGTGATTCAGTACTGAATGGCCCCAAATCACCAACCTGCCCACCCAAATGTCACCACTGACCAATGGCCCAGATGCCACCACTGACCAATGGACTGACTTGGCTTGTAGTGTGGCAAGGGAGACTGAGAGCTCCCATTTCAGGTGGCTATGGGATAATGAATGTGGCTGCTGGTTACTGAGAGCAGCTCTTCAAAGCTCCTGAAATGTTTGTTCATCCTTGTATTTGCTGTTACTCATCTCATCCTTAGTCAGATGAAATGCAGAGTTTTGCAGTCGCATGGGGTGAATTGCTGTGTGAATTCCTTGACTTGTTCCACTGGCTGCTGGAGGTGATCTGCATAGATACACTTTGTCAGTCTGATCCTTGCTCTGTGCACTGCTCACTGTGAGACCCAGCCCAGCTGCAGCAGGGTCTGAGGCAATATTCCTTGTCTGATGTGCCTCACCAGAGACACCCTCTTGTGGGTACCTTTAGCATTAAGGGGTTCACCTCCCTTTCCTGAGGATCACTCATGTTTGATGTTCTCCTGTCCCCATGCTCTGCTGTGTATCCAGCCCCAGCTCCTTGGTATAACCTTGGTAAGAGCTCCATTTCCAAAATGCCCCATACTCAGGGCTGTACCCAGCAGCACAGCAGCTGGTTGTGCCAGGATGCCCAGCTGGACTCCTCCATGGCAGTGAATGGCTGGTTGCCTGGTTTGACAGGTCTGTCCACACCTCTTCCCAGCTCAGCCTGGATTGTTGGATGGACTATGGGGAAGAACAAGCAATAGCAGAAGAAATTAGAGGAAATAAGGCAGTGGAGGACCAATCTGTACATTGAGCAGCTCCCACCACGCACCGCAGATTTGTCTCAAAGCACTAGCCAGGAGTGGGGCAGGACCCCTAAAAAAAAAAGGGCTAGGGTGAGTAACAGGGAGACAAGGAAGAGAAGGGGAAGGTAGCCAGGCTGGTGAGGTGGGCCTGGAAATTGCATCTGGAACTGAAGCTCCCAGACTGCATCTTTCCCTGGTTGGTTGGACTTGCCGCAGTGCCCCAGGGATGTGGATTTTGGAGGCAGTCATGGCTTGCTTCTTCTCGAGCTGTGGTGTTTATGGCCTGCTGTGGTTTTGGCACACAGTTCCTGTTTCAGCTTCTCCCCAGATGCATGGTTTGGGTATGAAGGTTCCCTGTGGCATGGGGGTCTGCTCCCAAAGTCTGAGGGCTGCATGGCCATTGTCACTGGTGACTTTTCTGTAATTCCTTTCCCATGGAGATGGAGCCAAGGTGTGGCTGCCCTGCAATCCCTTCTGTTGGTACAAGGCAGCTAATATTTTATTCCAAGTTGGACTAATGATGAAAATGTGCTGGACACTGGAAAGAGATGTCTTGAGCACACAAAGCAGCTTACAAGCCTGAGAAGCAAGGAGGGAATTTTTCATTTGGCAGAATAACACGCATAGCAAGCACTCTTGTTTTTAATAAGCTCACAAAGCTTTCTTGAAAGCTAGGGATTTTTTTTCCATCCTGAACACATGAGGTATTTTCATTTCATAATGAATGTATGTTACATCCAACTTCCAGAAAGCCTTTCACATGAGAAAAAAAAAAAAAACAAACAAAGAATATTTCAGATGATGAAGTGAGCAGGGTGGAAGTAATCATGAAACAAAATGCTGGAATATTTGCTCTGTGCTCAGAGATTGTGCGGCGACTTGTATTGTCTGAAACAGCACCAGATAATAATCATAAGTGCAAATCTCTCAGACTGGGGCAACAGGGAGAGGAGCCAATCTCTCTGTCTCCATAGAGCTGGAAGAAATTTCAGATATTTCTGTTTGTCTGCAGAACAGCTGGGGACTTCTCAGACATGAATCTAATTAAGCATATTCCTTGCTACAAACACTTCAAGTCCTATTTCTGAGATCCAAATGTCTTTCCGAAATGAAGCCTTAGGAATATTGCTTTCATGCAGCCTGCTTTTTCTAATTTGGTCTGGGCAAAATTAAATTACAGTTATAAGCTCAGAGGAAAATTTACTGAAGTCAATAATATTGATTGATATTTGGGTATCAGCGTAATGCCATGCATTAGTGATAGCTGAATTTAATCCACAGGCCCACGAGAGCTGCCAGCAGCAATGTGGGTATTGGATTGGCCAGGCTGGGTGACATTTGACATGCCTGGTCCCCTCCACCCAGCAATGGGTGTCCTCCCCACCATTTGGTACTGGTGCCTGGCCCTGCCTCCTGCCCTGCCCTGGGTTTGCAGCTGGTCAGGCTAGGACCAAAACTCAAATATTGAATCTTTTTTTTCTTCCTCTGTTTGCCAAATCCCAAGGTTTAAAATGGAGCATTTATTTTCTCAGTAGAGAAAAGGACTTCCCACAGCAAAGGGCTTAATTGGAGCCATTTCATTCTGCTGGGATGTGAAGTGGTGCAAGCCCAGCTGCCTGAGCACAGTGTGAGCAGCCAGGACTCCAGCCTGCAGCACATCCCTGCTCCTGCTGGCACTGGGCATACTGAGATCCTTCAGCTGTTTGCATGGCACACAGCCCTCGTGGCACAAACTCTGCTGCATGGCTCTGTGGACTGGCTGCTCATCCTGTAACCATGCCCAGAACACAGGGCAACTCTGCCCAAATCAGCCCTGCCACGCCCTCTCTGAGACCCCACGGGAGCCCCAGCCCCACCACAGCTCTGCAAACCATTAACTCCCAGTCTGCAGCCACTTTGTTTTAAACTTTGCGTTTCAAACCAATCCAGAACAGAAAGAGCATTTATTCCTGCTTGCTTTCTTCTGCTTGTTTTGTTTTGTGGCACAAGATTGCCACTGACTTCTCTGCTGTGTGTGGAAGCCCTCTCTGGAATTCTTGCGGATTTGAAGGAATCTTTTCCTGCTGATATTGCACGGAATACACTAATCTGAGGGAAAATCCCAGTATTATTGCATTCATTAGAGTTTTCATCTTTTTCTGCTGTCTTTATTCCACTCTGAATCCAGTTGAAGCCAAGCTGGATGCTTGCAGGAGGCTGGTCCTAGGCTTCAGCTCCTGCTCTCTGATGCAGGTCACAGCCATGGCACGGCTCATTGGCAAAGCCATATTTCCTCAAACCATCTTATGCAACTGGAAAAAACAGATAAGCTTTCAGTCACATAAGCTCGGGTCTCTTATATGCAGTTATTTGTCTGTGCTCCTCGGAGAGTTTGATTTGTGTTCATTTGCATGTACCAAGTATAGTGAAACCCAGTGAATTCTCCTGACATATTTTCACTCCTGCAAGAAAGATGATGGGAAGTGGAAGATAGGATCATCTCCCTCCCTAGTGGCATCAGTAAGTATCACACATATCAGATTAAACCCTTGACATTTTTCTAACAGTGTGAAATTTGCTTGAAGATGCTGGAAAATGATTTATAGATGTGAAAGCAAGTCTTGGAATATGAATGCAAACGTGTTAACCCTAAAACCAGTGTAATTTGCTTTTCCTGAAATCCTGGTGTGTGGAGCTGGAGGGGCTGGCAGGGAGAACTCCCACCACAGAGGCTGGGGGTGAGTAAGATGTGAGCCATGAGACAGAAATGCCTTTTGGCTCCTGAGTAGTGATGGATAGCTAAATCCTTCCCAGTGATCCTCAGGGATGCACCCCAGCAGTGAGGGGGGACATCACTTGAGGGTGCCTGGGTGGTGTCAGGTGTATTCCTGCCCCAATATTGGGGTGAAAACTCCTGTGTCATTGTGGCCCCTGGTAGGAGAGCTACCCAGCAGCTCTGCATGAAAAAAAATACAGTTTTCACTTAGCTGAAAAGATAAAATCCCTCAGGTGTTGCTGCAGTATGATCATCCACCTGCAAAAGACTTCAGGAAAGATGCAGGTCGGGGATTTGAGGTGCTCTTGTGGGCAGGACTGAGCCTTTGATATAGAATTTAAGTCAGGACTCTTTCATGTCTTACAATGAGACTGGCTTTAGTGTTTTTACTGCAAAAACTCTCCAGCAGGTTTTCGGGCACTTCTCCCCCTGACATGTACACTAGGGTGACAATTTTGGATTTTCCATGCTTGCATTTAGGATCTGTCATGTTCTGATGGTGAAACCTCATCCTGGTAGAGTCTCTCTCTCTGCCGTGTTTGGGAGCCGGGCTACTGCAGCTCCGGGTTTTTTGCTACGCTGGAGCTGTTTCACCCTCTGCCTGCTGGAGGTCCCGAGGTCTGGGAACAGCTGCAGAGTTTCTGCTGCCTCTTGCTTGTTGCCCCGGGAGAGCCTGCCCTGCCATTCCAGCTTGCTACTTCAAAGGTTTCTTGCTACAGCTCCTTTCGTTATCTAGAGGGGCACCAGGACCGGGTGTCCCTGTGGGTTGTAAAGGCAGCCCCTTCTCCATCCCTGTCTGCCCGCTGTGCCTCCATTACCGTGTGAGGGAGGCGGCCGCGCTCGCACCACAGCGCCCCCTGCAGGCGTGGGGGAATCATGGCAGCCCCTGCCCGGCCGGGAGCCAGCAGCGCCCCTGCTGGCCGTGCCCGGAACTGCAGCGAAGGGAAAGCGCCTGCGGCCGAGAGAGGCCGGGCTGGGTCTGTGGAGGGGGTGAGGTTCCACAATCTCAATAGCTAGCATTTATTCAACTTTTTTGTTGTTAATAAGCAGTTGGTTTTTTTCACCCCTGTTATCCATTTCTCTCATTGGCAGAAGAAAAGAGAGATAGTGAAGCTCTTCCTCCTTAGAGGAAATGCTCATTCCAGGGCATTTTCTCCTGAAATTTGTCTTGAAACTGAGACAGTCCCCTTCAGCGTCTTCCATGGATATGCACAGGCTAGCAGTGAGCAGCAGCAGCAGAACAAAAGCCGAGAGACGCAAGAAATATTGTGCAGTTTAAGGAACAGACTAATTGTAATCCAGAGGAATTGTCGAGGCAATTACACTGTTCAAAGTGGTTTCAATGCCTCTTATTAATTTTTTCTGCATTATCCTCTTGCTCCCTTGGAGATGACCACGACAGAAGTTGATTGCAACTGCTGCTTGTGCGAGTGCAGCGGTTCCTTGGGAGCCATTAGGGATACAGCATCTGCTGGAGTTGCCATGGAGATGCCAAGACTGATTGTAAGCCAGGTAAAGTGCTCCTGCTGCTGCTGGCTCATCCCTCCTGGGGGACATGGCCACACAGCCTGACACTGGGGTGGGAGGAACAGCAGCCTCAGGCTGGGCAATTGTGCTGCAGGGAGGGATCAAAGTCAGGTGCTTTGGCTGGAGCAGGACCCATCACCAGAGTGGTGAAGCTGTTGGGAGCAGTACAGACAAGTCCGAGATCTACATTTGCAAAAGGAGGTTGGCCACAGGAGGGGTTCCCTACACCAGATCTCTGTCCCAGGTATCCTGGGTCCAGCCTTTTGAAGGTTCTCTCTGGTTGGTCTCACTGGCCAGGAGTTGCTCCAAGGGAGCTGTGGCTGTCACTGGGTGTTTATACCCAGAGGAGGAGGAGGAGGTAACTCCTTCTGGGGTTGTGTTGTAGCAGTGAGAAATCTGGTCTTTCAAAATCTGGCAAGCACAGTGTGACTTGAAGTGCAGTCTGAGCATAAATTAGCTGTGAACACATTTGTCTGTGGCAGAGGGAAGATGGCTCTTTGGCAGCAGGTGGCTTGGCTTGCTTTTATGCAACAGATATTCTGTCTTCACTTAATAAACAGATAAAAGGGTGATGCAGTTGACATCAGGCTCATCTATTCTGAGATCTGGCATTTGGGAACATGGTTTCACTGCCTGGATTTGCCCGGAAGCATGTACCATTTCACAGGCAGGAAGGTCCTTCACTGGTAATAAATTTTGACTGAGATTTAATTGCAAGATAAGCAGGTGCCCTCTGTGCCCCAGCTTTTCACTGCAGCCACTTCCTGCATTTGTGGTTTGCCAAAAAAAAATCAGAATTCATGCACCCAGTGCTGCTCTCTCCTTTCAGGGTCCAATTTCGGGAGAGCCCATCAGATCACTGGGGCACTGACAGGATGTACCAGGATGCCATTCCTTTATATACATCCCACTTTTTATCTATCTATCTATCTATCTATCTATCTATCTATCTATCTATCTATCTATCTATCTATCTATCTGTCTATCTATCTATCTGTCTGTCTATCTGTCTGTCTATCTGTCTGTCTATCTATCTATCTATCTATCTATCTATCTCTATATATTTATATATTTGCATATCTATATCTATATATATCTCCCACTTTATAGATATCCTACCCTGACACTTTGATCACCTCCTTTGAAAGTTAAAACAGTTCTTACATATTTCAGTCATCAGAATGAAGGTCAAGAATCCTTTTTTTCCCGTCTTCTTTTGAGAATGGTAATGGAAAAAAAATATTACCAGATATGAAAACAGGGTCAAAAAGCTGCAGATAAATGGGACAGAGCATCAAGTGAAGTGACAGGAGACCTAATTATGGGATTGAAGCTGTGGCATGAAATAGGTAAAAATCTCACAGGAATTTGTAGCTCTTTTTTTTTTCCCCAAAGAACTTTAAATGCTCTTTTCTTTTCTCACCTGAGCCTTTTAGAAATCAGTATATTTTTAGCTCAAAGTTGGAGACAAGGACCAAGTGGCCTTGGCATTAAATGTTTCAGTTTTCCAAAAACAGATGGAGAGATGTTCGCATTTCCTTCTTGGTATTCAGGACTGGGTGACTGACCTTGGAAATGTGGGGAAAGTCAAGGACAGCCAATGGGCTTTTTTCCTACCATTTTAAATTGGAGTTTGTAATCACCACCACCACCCATCCAGTTGTGCTTTATACCAGCTACTCACTTTATGTGCTTAATTTAGAAGGGCAAAATTCTGTGACACCAAAATATTATACCATGATTGCAGCTGTCAGTTCATCCTTGCTGTGTGTGGGTGGGATGGGCCATGTGGACCTCTGGTGGGAGGTGTTCCATGGCAGGGGAAGTGGAACTGGATGATCTCTGGGGTCCTTTACAGCCCAAACCATTCTAAGATTCTGTGTTTGCAGAGTCGTGTTTGCACACCCAGGAGTGACTGTTCACATTTATGCTCAAGTGCTTGCCCATCCAAATGTTCAGACTTGCTGGTGCAAGTGGCATTTGGCAGGATAGATGGGTCAGCCAGCCACAAACCTCAGAAATTCAGACTTCTGAAATACAGAGACACACTGACTGAGGGAGGAAATTAGCAATCAGGTTAAGGTTAAGTTGAGAAAATGCTCCCTGTGCCTTGAGCTGTGTTGTGAGAAGGATAAGAAGTGTGTGCTCTGCAGGTGGGCAGAGGCCTGGGAAGATGCTGGTGGGCAATCCATTTGCACAGTCCTGTGCTGGGAAAGTGATGGTAATGCATCAGTGAGAGGGAAATATTACTTTGTGGGTCTGTAGTGTCCTCCCTCTGCTCCCGAGGCTCCTCATTTCCAAGGTGCTATGAATCAATAATGCAATATGAAAATACAGGCAAGGTGTTTATCGGGGCTGTTAGATGGAAGCACACCTGGAGCTGATTTGGAACTGGCTGTTCTGCCTGTAGGTTAATGTAGTGGCTTTTGGGAACATCACTTCTCTGGAAAACCAGGCATACTGGTGGGGAGGGGGTATCATGCTGGTCCCAGAACATGCTTATCTTTAGGAAAGAATACTGAGAAATCTTTCTTCACTTTGGTGAAATGATTACTGCCTTATCATTCAGAGCTTGAGGGATATATCCATGCTGTTATTATAACATGTTGTTTCTTCACAGTTCCTCATATAAATGGTGAAGGCTGTGGTGTCCAGGTGTGTATGTGCAGGAGAGAGAGAGCCTTGTGCCTCTGTAAAATGAAAATCCATCTGTTTTCTGTGCTGGAGGTGGATGCTCAGTGCCAGGCAGAGGCTGCTTGCTCTGGTGGTCGCAGTGAGCAGTGGTCAGTTGAAGGTGTAAAGCTGCAGGCACCAGGAGGGAGAAACTTGCTGTACCTGTTTGAGGACAGAGATGTGGCTCCTCTGGCAACTTCCCAGATCCTAAAGCTGCCCAAAGTAGCACCTTGGGGTACCTGGGAGGTTCCCTGTTTCTGCAGCAGAGCTTGTTGCTGGTTCTGTGGGGAGAGAATCCAGATGGAAACAAGCCAGGGCAATGCTGGGGTGTTTACTGCTGTTCCAGTCCACACAACAGGACTTGGGCAGCCTCCTCCCACTGGCTCCTGGAGAAACACGGGCCCCAGTACAGACCCTCAGACCAGTTTCTTTATTCCCAGCAAACCTGGGGATTTGAACTCCACTTTGATGCCAACAGGCAGGGAACCTGCTGATGGTGCTGGAGGAGATCCACATCCCTGCCCTCCCAGCCTTTATCCAGGTGTGCAGCTGGAGGAGCCTTTTTTGTTGGTGGCTGCACTAAAGTCTTTCAGGCTTTAGCAACTTCCTCAATGACAAGTGAGTGGGGCAGTGGGGATTTATTGGGAGATGGAACCTTCTCTGCCAAGAGCAGAGTGACAGCCCCTCAGAGAGACACAGAGGAACACTGTGAGCTCTCCATCTAGCAGGTTGTTAAAAAACATTTTCATGTGAAAGCAGAAATCCTGCTCTTAGAAGGACAGTGTCACTTGCTAACCAGTGTTTTCCACTTCCAGCCAACCCATGTCACATGGAGGATTCTCTGATTGTCTTGCCAAAAGATAGGCCCAGGCCACACCAAGGAGAAAGTGTTCCTGTAGGCAACAGCCCTTTTTTGTTTTTATAATGAACAAAACCTCAGACTTCTGAGGTCCACATATGCAGGCACATTTTCCTCTCTGGACAGAGGATTTACCTCCTGGAGAGGACCCTATTCCCAAGCACTTGGTGCTTACAGCATCTCTGAAAGTGTTTGATCTTGGAGCCTCACTTGCTGCCTTCAAGCCTTGGCACAAACTCAATTTTCTATTATTTTTGCCCATTCTTTAGCTTGTTTCAATCCTCATCCCAGTTTTCTCCTGTACATGTGATTGAATCCAGTACTGCTCCCTGCCCCATTATGGAGATCTGGAATATTGAATTGAACTCTGATTTTAAAACTGCCACCTGTGAAAAAAAATGCATTATATGTGGAAATAAAATCAAAATTTAAATTTCATTGAAAGGAAAAATGAGGATTGAGCAATTTTCATTGTAATCTTCATGTCTTAAACCCATCTCAATATTCTAGCAGTAATTTTGGGTTGTTTTGACCTGAAAGAATCAAAGTCTTTCTTTTCTGACAAGACTGACAGATGCTTTGACTGATGATAGCAAAAATCAGGTCTTTTAGTCTAAGAAATGTTACAACATGATTTGCATACAAACAGGGACTGAGACAAGCTCTTGAAAATCTCTTGCACTTGCAGATCCTGACATTGGAGATGAATAAAAGGAATTTTATTCCCTGAGCCCAGCGGATGCTCAGCAATAATGACACTGTCATAAACATTGGTTTGAAACTCCAAATTATGAAAGTGAAACTGGGAGATTTTTGCCTTTTTCCCCCAAGACAGGCTCTCCCCACCCTCTCCCAGCTGTTAACAATCCAGGAGCATTAAAGGCAGGGATCTCAGGGGCTGCAGTGAAGCCCTGTGGGGAGCCAAGCTTGTTTGCTCCAGTTCTCTGTGCATCCCACATCAACTTCTCCTCTTTGTATCTTTTGCCGTAAACAATTATGTTCATAAATATGCAAAGATTTGCTTCCTCTGAGCAAAACCCTCTACTGTCACAACTGGGCCAGGCTGTGAAGCCAAGCACACATTCCCAGCACTGTGAATTCCAAAATGAGCTGCTAGAAGGCCAAGTGCTGGGAGAGGAGGCTGCTCTAGTGCACCTGCCCAGGGGGCTGCCCACTGCCTTGCTGTGTGCCCAGCGAGGAGACAGCTTCTCCCCTTCCCCTTTCACTTCCTCTTCTCCTTTGCCTTTCTGCTTTTCTCTTTCCCATTTATTTTTTCCCTTTTTCCCTTTCCCTTTCCCTTGTCCTTTCCCAGGTTGGGGCCTCACCAGCACTTTTGGAGGGTCTTATTGAGGTTCCCCACACTCAAACGCTGCTGTACTGAGGCCTGGCCTTCCTGGCATATAAAAAAATTGCCATTTCACCCATGTGTTACCCAAGGATGAAGTTTTAATTTAAATCTTCAGTGGTGGGTGAGCAGAGGGGCGTAGAGCTGCAGGAGGGGCACAGGGCAGCAGGGGATCTGTTGGACCAAAATCTTGAAAATCTTCATCTAAGCCACGAGGATTTTGCAGTGACTCTCCCTGGCCCCCCTTTGCTCCCCTGTGACCACATGAACAGTGAGCAGTGTGAGATGCAAGTGTTTCACTTAACCTTTTAAAACTGTTTGCTACAAGAGTCTAGTAAATGAATTTAGTTTGCTACAAGAGTCTAGTAAATGAATTTAGTAAAACTTCCTAAATATTCACAAACTGCTCAGCAGGCACGTGGAGTGGATTGAGGGAGCAGGATTTACTATTTTGAAGAGTCATCACATAAATTATTCAGCAGCCCTAATATGCCCAGCTGTGTTTCCTGGGCCAGGAGCTCCAGAGGCTGCTGCTCCCAATAACGAGCAATTCTGCTGCTTTGGCTTTTGGTGGGGAGTCAAGGTCAGACCTAAGCCAGGCAGATGGAGCAGGAGGATGGGGTGGTGGCTCACTGGAAGCATCTGACAGGAAGAATCTCCTTTGGGGCAATATATGAATGGCCTTTCCAATAGGCACTCTGTGCATTGTGAACAAGCAGTGATAATTACGGAATTGCAGCGGCTCCAGATGTTTTGTGTCTGTTTCAGTCTTCATTTACTTGTTTTGTGTGCTGAGTTACTTGGGATACCGAGAAATGTAAATAATGAATATGTGATGAGCAGCAAGAATGAATCCCTGCCCTGCCTCCCTCTTCCAATAAAGCTAATTAATCCAAGTACCAAAATAAAAACTGCTTGAGTCTGCTCCAGCATCAGCCATGAAAGCGTTCTCATGAGCAAATAATTGACAATTAAGGCCCAACTTACAGAAAAGAAGGAAAAACCCAAGTTGTATAGAGCTAAAGCTTTGTAGCAGCAAGCATCTAAGGGAGGGAACAACTCTGATAGAAATGGCTGGCATGCAGTGCCAACAAAGCTGGCTCAAACCCTGCGCCACTGGTTTAAATCAGAACTCTTTTGTCAGCCTCTTTCACCCCAGATTTTTAAGTTCCTTGTTGTTAAAAGCAACATCATTGCCTCCATCATTGTGGTGGAGGTTTGGAGATGGGGAAACTGAGGCACAGAGCACAAGCAGGGCCAAGAGCAGAAGGGATCCCCATGTTTGGGGTGGGAATGGATTGCCTGACTGGGTTTGTTGTATCACCATGTGCTGATACATTCACTGCCTCATGCACAGCCAGCCTGGCTCAGGGCTGGTTTTCTCCTGGGTGTTGATATGAGATCCCAGTCCAGAGAGCTGCAGGAATTACATGGAATATATACATATAGATACATACCGAGATCTGACGTGTGCTCTTGAGTTTAATGCTTTATTTAGACTGAATTAACTTGCTTCACAGGGCTTTGTTTATCCATTTTAATAAATCATCTCTTTCAGCTAAATGTTGCCTTAAGAGTTGATCATATCCAGAGCTTCTAAGAGCACAGCAGATATAAATATTTGCTTTTACAAGGGGAAAACTCTCCTGAGAATGCTTTAGCAACTGACTGGGTTTGCCTAGAACAGGGAAACTGATAATTTGCTGAGTGCTTAATAAGAAATGAAGAAGCAGAAAGGTGGAGCTGCCTTTGGTCACTGACCTAAGGGCCAGAGTCCCATAGGTGGGTAAAGCCTGTGACCTGGCTTCCTCTGCCCCTCCCAGCTGAGGATGAAGCCTGGCTGCAGATGAAGCTGATGCTTTAACACAGGGGGAACACAGAGCACAACACTGGAGTCCACTGTTGATGGGCAGAGGCAACAAATTGGAATCATTTGAACTTCTATTTTTTTTTCCCTCCTCAGAGATTCAGACAAGCATTCTTGGCAGTAGAAATTACTATAATGGTAT
>VWZP01005528.1:0-57611 GCA_013396995.1 Dicaeum eximium
GGGCCGGGCCGGGCCGGGGCCGCCCGCCGCTGCCCCGGTGCTGACAGAGGGGCGCGCCCGGGCAGGGGCTGCTCGGAGCCGGAGCTCCCGGCAGCTGGGCGGGTGCGGGTTGGCTCTTGCGGTCTCTCGTTCAGATGAATCTTGCTTGTTTCCACTTTTTTTTCCTCCCCTCCTTTTATTTATCTTTTCTTTCCTTGTGAGTGAGTTTCTGGATAAGAAGCGCGTGCGGAGTATCGGGAGCGATGCCCGGCCCGCGCCGTGCCCGCGGTGAGGCAGCCGGGCGCTCCCGAGCGGGGCAGAGCGCTGCCCGCCCCAGGGACACGCGGGGCTGTGGCGTGACCGTGGCCGCGGCAGGACACGTGTGCAGCCTTACCGTGCCCTCTGCACACTCACAGCCCGTAACTTCTTGTCGGCTAGTGCTTAGTGCTAGCAAGGTTGCTTGTTGTCTGCAATGCCTTCCTTATCTTGCTATCAAGTTACTGTATCGCCTTAATTTCGAGCCCTGACAAAGCGCATTGATGCAGCAGCTAAATTAATTCTGAGTTGCCACTTTTCTGTTGTTTGAAGTTCCGAGAAATACGGAGTGAGGTCACACCATATTGGTTTTTATGGCTTTATAAAGTTTTACTGTGTTAAAATAGGAAAATTAACTGCTGCTCTAGCTTTGAAAACCAAGTTATTTGCTAATATATTGATCTGGTGTTTAGTCACTGAAAAATTATCCTCATCATTTGTAGTGCCTCTCTTCTGGGAGCCACAAAATTAGCTGGATATAATTCAGTTCATAGATTGCTTATGTCAGTTCATTACTTCTGGTGGCATGATGTCCAAATACAATTTGATAATGAATCATTCCCCCTTCCATTATTAATCTTCTTTCATGGTCGTAATGCCCCTGTGAAAATATTGTCCGTTGGACGATAATTGCCACAAAAATCTTTAGCTATCATTTGTTTTCAAAACATCAGAGCTTTAAAAATTGACAACAGTAATTAAATTTAGCATTTTGTTTCCTTGTTCTTTTCATACCCTCTTTCTTTAACTAAAGATTGGCTTTTAAAAAGGTTTGGGTTTTGTACTTGTATCATGTTTAAACTCTGAAGGATTGCAATCTAGTGATTAACCCCTATGCATGAGAATAGATTGAATGCTTACAACCCTCGCTGATTCTTTAATCTGTTGCTTAAAAACATCCCCTCCTCCGATGGAGTTACCTTAGAACTGTAAACCTCAGCGTGCAGTGTGACTTTCACTGTTGTGGGGCATGGCAGGAACGGATGGAAACCAAGGTGGAACCTAGCACTGAGGTAGATCCCTTGCATCTGTGCCCACTGAGAGCATTCAGAGAGTGAAGAGCTGAGGAGCCTCCCCTGAGCAGGGCTGGCCAGTTCAGTCTGCAGCAAGTCAAAATGTCAAGATCAGCTGAATAATAATCCACAGATGAAATGTCAGTGTGGACACCCAATATGCATTTATCAATAGAAGGAGATCAGGTACTGATACCGCACAGTACTGCTTCTCTACTGCGTGTAGAAGTTTTACAAAGGTCGAGGAGTCCAGAGGCATCAAATGTCTCTGAAAGCTGTCTTGCTTTGTCGGGAAAGTTGTCACTGGATAACAGTCACCAAAGAAAAAAAGTGTTTTTAGAAACAGAAGAAGCAGTTACCCAGCCTTTGAGAGAGTAAACATTAAAAAGTGGCCTCAAAACCAGATCAATTTCTTCCATTAATAGCCCTAAGATTGATGTATGAACTTTGAATTGTGCCCAGGAGATATATTGCTTAAATTGATCACCATTCCTTGCCTCCAAATGCTATACCATTTATTCCTGCATTTACATTAATTTAGGGTTTGGTTGCTGGGTTCAAAGTTTGCTTGGCAATGTCATTGCATGGTGCTTGCCTTGTTTGTGCATCATCAGACAACATCCAAGATGCCTGACAGCTTTCAGGTGAGGAGATGTGGCTGGCTTGCAGTTTTCCTGGCTGTAGTATGGAGCTGATACTCATTTTGTCAGTTGTCAAGCTCAAACTCTTTATTTCCAGCATTTAAGTAGATAGATTTAATTCACCTTACCATGTCTGCATCTGAAGCAGTGTAACAAGGCTCCTGTTGTAATGGAAACTTAGCCAGTAGAATCAACAGTCTGGAGACTGAGCTGTCTTATGCTAAGATAAATGCTAACAAGGTGAGGTGAATCAATTTTTTATTTCTTTGACTGAAGTGGAATTATAGCATCTAACTTAGGTTCCAGTAGGTGTATTCTATACATCAGCTTAGGTGAAGCCTGCCTAAATTGATGTCTTGTGTCTTTCTTACTTGTGTAAGCACACAGCAGCAAAAGACACGGACTGACTGTTAGAGAAGACTGTTGATTTTTATTCTTCATCTACCATAGCTGAGACTAAAGAGATGTTTTTTTCCCTCAGGAAGGTTTCTTGCAGACAGGAAGGACAATTGAAATCAATGGGGAATATATAGACTAGGAAGCAATAAGCAAATTGATGTGCAATTGAAGAGGATAATTCGTCTAGACATATGGAGAGTACAAAAACTATGTAATTATGCAAATTTGTTGTTGTTTTACAGTGAAATTATAATGCTAAGTGCATTCAGCTTTTGACAAATGAAGTAAAAAAAAAAAAAAATCCAGCCTGTAAACCTCCAAACACTTGTCTTTAACTAATGGCCAAAGTAAATAATCTGCTCAAACCGAGTTTAGATTTGACTATGATTCCCATTCAGATATAGGTTGCATCACTGTCAAAATCAGAGGCCAGATATTCCCCCAGAATTGAATTGGTGATATTTGAATTTCCAGAGCAGAGCAAAACTTACTCTTTGAATGATGGCTAAGGTAATATACTGCATAAATGAGTCATTATAGTTCTAGCTGAGGATCTAAGCTGCAGCCTATGCTCTTAGTTGAATAATCAAATTATTTGGACATTTATACAGAAATTGCTAGGTGCTAGTACAATGAAGGGCATATTGTAGCCTCATGCTTTTTGGCTTGTTTTGTGAATTCCATGTGGCAGCCTTTAACTTTCTTATTAAGTACTTGTCAGTGTGGCATAACTCATGAAATAAGAAGAAATGTGGTTTGGGATTTGATTGTGCCCTTGCATTAAGTATTTGAAGGCCCCACTGTGCCTTGTGATCAGTGCCAGGCCAAAGAACTTCCAAATTAGATATTGAATAAAGCAATAAAGGGGGTGAAAAAGTGAGGTGAGATGGAGTTTTTTATTTGATATAACAAGCTGTCCATTTTTGTTTGCTTTGTTTTTGTTAGGGTGATTACTTTTTTTGGCATCCATTAGGCAAGAGGATGGAAGTTTCACAATCTGAAGGAATGCATTGTGTCACCTTCAGAGAGAGAACAGACCTGATGTGCCATGTGTGGCAGTGTTCTTGGCACCTGATGTCTGCCAGTTGTGACATACAGGAAGATGTCTGGCACATTTCAGGGTCGGATGTGTGCAGGAGCTGTCTGGCTAAACATAAGTAATGTTTGCACTGTGAAGGAGAGAGGGCTGTGGGCAAACAAAACAGAAGATAACCTCAGCAGGTGTGTTTTGAACTGAACCAATGAGGTCCTGGTTCCAGTTTTCAAGTCCAGAAAACTGTGGTAGCCAGGAGGCAAGGTGCTGATGGGAACCTAAAGGCTGTATTCATTGTAGTTAAATGTGAATAGAAGTTTGCTTTGCTAATCATGAAGGCTCCCTCTGTGGAGGAAGATGAGTGACGTGAGGCAAGGGGCTCTCATTTTATTAGCTCTTTATGGAGGAAATGGATATGTTTTCATCCAAGTGAGATGAATGTCTATTCAGAAACTGTTGGGGGGGAAGGTTTATAAGAAAGTTGCACAGTTAGGTAGTATGAAACAGTGGTGAAAATGCTGGATTAACATATAATATTCTATGTGAAATTCAGGCTCCACTGTGCTTTCAACCAAGCTGGCAGAAGCAAAACCAATTGCTTATTCCCTTATATGTGACTGTGTTGTCTCTAATGCTCTGTGGCCTTGACTAAAAAGCCCTCCACAGGGCAATTGGTTTGTGTCTGGAGCTTTGGGTGTGATAAATGTACTTCACTGAGTTGCCTTGGCAGCAATAAGATAGTCCAGAGGAGATATACTATGTTCTTCAGCAGGCTTTCTCTTGCCTCTCCAAACTAACTAGATACTGAAAATTACGGAGAATGCAGTGGTCTGTCAGCACAGCAGCTCACCCAGTTTGTTCTTATAACTGTCACCAAATCCCCCTCTCAGATAAAAAAAAACACCAACCAACCAACCAACCAACCAACCATCAAAAAACCCCCAAACCTTGTTTTCTTGGAACTCCAAATCTATTTTTTTCCTTGCCTTGAATATCCTGAATTTAATTGCTGTGTCATTCTATTTGGCTCTCTCAAACTTACAGGACAATGCACTCTGTGATTTAAACTTTGTTTCATGTGCTCATTAAGAACTATAACTAACATGACAAAGAGGGGATCAATCCCCTTTTGCCTAGGTCAGTCTATCACATGAATTCATTTATGCACCATTCAAGCCATAAGGTTTCATAATTTATAACCTGTAACTCCTAGTGTGTACACCTCTAAGCAAATTCAAAGGAAAAAAACCCTAGCTGAGGGTAAGAGACTGCTTATTCCTTTTCCTCTGTCACGGTACAAGTATTCCCTTTATCACACCAAGCAGCAAGAAGGCCTCAGCAGTCTGGCTTCTGATGGATTTGCTTCTAAAGCTTTCTGGGTAAGCTGGTATTTTATACCTTCCAGCTTGGAGGTTTGGCCTACACCATTTTTCGTAAGTGAGCAGATTCTGGGGAAACTGCAACAGGAAAGATGACGGGAGACAGAGATTTGCCAGTGACAATGGTGCATAATGCTCATAATGACTCTTGAGCTCTTTCAGGCCACCTGTCTGCCTGCTTGGTGCTCTTTCTTTGACTCACTGGCACTGTGCCCAGCATCCATCAGGCCTCACCAGCAGGTTAGCCAAAACATGAGCAGAAGCTGAGTGAACTGTCACACTGAACACACCAGAAGTATTTTTAAAAGTTGTTTTTTTTTCCTAGCGGTTCAAGGGTACATTCCCAGCTTAGAGGTTTCAATCAAGTTATAAATTGTGATGGTTTTTAAGTAAATTTTTAATGGTGAAAGCTATGATAAATTATCCAGTTGGTTGGACATCCAGACATATTCCAGGAGCAGTCCAATTTATTGCTGAAATATGAGGTTAAATCATTATCAGCTTTCACAACTTCACTGAGATGTAATAAAACATTATCCATCATCCAGAATAGAACACTTGAAATCATTCTATTTAATATATTTTTAATAATAGAAGTGGAAACGGAACAATTTGTCTGCAGGGACTTGTTCTTAAACTTGGTGAAAGTGAGGAAACATGGTATTCAGTCTAACTTATTCAAGTTATGATTTTGAAGATGTAAATCAAAAGAAATAACTAGAGCGAATAATTTTTTTCTGGAATAGCACTCTTAAATTGTTGAACTAAGTATGACAGATACTGAATGCATATTTTTTTAAGTTTGTGGTGACTTTTCTTAAGACTAGATGATGTGCAACTGTTGTGATTTTCAAAAGAAAGCAAAAGCACATGGCAATTTCTCTAGCACTTTTTTCTCTGGTAGCCAAATAACACCTGCAGGATCACGTTTCCCTAGCCCTTTAACAGTTCTCATTGTACCAGTCTCTGCAGACAAATAAGCAATTGATACTGGGAGTCAAGGAATTTCAGCTTCATTCTGTCAATGTATAGGGAGTTAATGAAGCCTGGGAGCCTGTCTGCAGCTCCAGGTTGGAATGTTACTTCTTGGAGTGTTCTGCTTCATTTGGAACATCCCTGCAGCAGGGTGGTCCTTTGCTTATTAGAGGGTTCAAGGTATCAGAGCTCCCTGCTTGGCTCTGGCACAGTCTAAATATGTGAAGCTGTTCTTTGAGTTCTGTGTCAGAAGTGCTCATCTTCGAAAGGGAGGAATTAAATCTCCCTTTCTTCAGCTCTGTGTATCTCCTACTGCCTGGGTCCAGAAGCTCCTGTGTTTTCTTGTAATGTGAGACATGGCTCTAGATTTCAATGGAAAATTACATATTCAGTGGAAAATAGCCTGTATGTAGACAGGCTTCAGTATGGTTTGGATGCCTCAGATCTTGTGAAGGCAACCATTGATACCTTTATACTTTTTTTCCACTTAAAAAAAATATCACTAGTTACTAGTGAATTATTAGTTTTTTCTCTTAGGTTTAGTAGTATTCAGTAAGATGTTAAACAAATAGCCTTAATTTAAAAAAAACTAAAGCTTAGGTAGAGAAATCTTGAAATTCTATCATTATTGAAACCCTCAAAGCAAGGGTTTGAGATTATGAATCCTCATCCCTTTATCATCCCAAATTTGTGTAGTCCTCTAATTACACCAGAGTGCAAAAGCTAATGACAAAGCATTTATGCATGAAGTGATTAAAAAACCCCAACAGAATTCTTGTATTTGAGCATTACTTTAAAGGAAAAGGAAGTTGTGACTGATTTATGTTCTTTTTGGGGGAAGAAATGGCTTTGCCTGAATGTGGTGAAGTTGCCAAGGCATGGATAAAGGCTAGGCCTAAGGTGATGCCTTTGGAAGAGACTACAGTCAGTGTCCTGAGTCGAGTCTGTGAATCCCATGGGACAGAAGAAAGAAGCAAATTTTGAATCTGGAATGGAAAACTGAGAATATACTCATTACAGCTGTATGTCTCTGGTTCTTGATCTTTACTTTGACTTTAACCTGGAACAGTGTTAAGGGAAATTTCATTGTATCAGGTAAAATTGTGTCATGCCGTTCCCACAGTATTTGGAATTAAGGAGCTGGGCTGCAGTACCAGGTACAAAACAGACTGCTGCAGGTTTCCCGGTGAATTGTATCCATCAAGGACCAGGGTGTTGGTGTAACCTGGTCAGTGATGGATACAATTCAATCATTTGTTAAAGGATGTACATTGGTAGGCACATTTTCCATGACTGAGAGTGCTTGACTGTCAGAAGACCATAGCATTGTGAAAGATGTGTCACTTTGATCTGCTTGGCCTTTTGAGATCTATGTCATAATTTGAATTATAAGAGTAGGCTTGTAAAAATGATTGTTCGCTGTGAGAGTTTGAATGAACCTAATGATACTATTTGAGATGTTTGTGTGGGTTTCTTTCCACTTCATGCCTGATTTTTGGTAATGGACCTAAATTCTTTGGGATTTTATGAACTTGACTCTCATTCCCCTGTACCTGCAAAGATCCCAGAGTTACAATATATATTCATTGAAGTGCATGGGAAAGCTTCCACTGGCTTCACTCAAGCTTGAATTTGGTTCAAATTATTATTTGAATTTCCCTTCATTTGGTGCTATGTTGACTGCACATGCCTTCATTTGATATTGCACAATCAACATGATATCAAATGAAGTCAAATTGAAGTGCAGCAGTTCTTATTCATTATGCTATCTGTGCATGCACACTGTATGCAAAAACGTTTCTAGTGTTTGAGGCTAGAATGTGTATTTCTCTTCCCATTTCTAGGAAAGGAATTGCTATTAACCATTTGTTGAGTGAACACTAACATCTCTTTTTCCTAGGAGCCATCATTTGAGATGCTTCCGTTGTCTGGGAAAACAATAATATTTGATAGCTTTCCTGATCCTTCAGATACTTGGGAAATAATTGAGACTATTGGCAAAGGAACTTATGGAAAAGTTTTCAAGGTGTTAAATAAGAAAAATGGCAGCAAAGCAGCAGTCAAAATTTTGGATCCTGTTCATGTAAGTTACTTAAATTACTTGGTTAATTGTTAGTTTTTGTGGTCTTTTTTTTTTCTCTTAGTCTTTGTAGGTAGTTTGTATTAGAAGTGACAGTGAAATAAACTATTTCAGCCTGCTACATATCAGGCTAGATATCAATTCATTTTTCTGAACATAAGTGTTCTTGGAAGTGGTTGCTTATGGTAAAAGTCAGAAATATACCTAAACTTTGTTGCTTGTACTTTGTTACCCCTTTTCTCTTGTTTTTAGAAGGAGAGATTGTTTTCCTTTTTGGTAGTAGGAGTCCTAGCTTATTCTATTTTTACTGTTGTTCCCTTTCCCTTTTTTAAGTTTTTGACATACTGGCCAGTAAGGAAGTTATGTACTTCTCAATACTTAAGCTGTGCCTTCAAGCACCTGAGTACATGCTTGTAGCTGAGTTACATGCTGTGAGTGATACTTCAAAAGTAAAATAGGATACTTTATTGTTATTGTTCATTCTGTGTTTTCGGAATGTGCCAAAATATGTGGGTCTCACAGAGGAATCCATCTTTTCAAATGGAAAATTTAAAGGGATTAGCTCTACACATAAAGCACCAGGAAACTGGGAGGTGGAATTATGAAGTTGTAAAGCACGGTTTTGTTCTCAATCACTGACATTTGTTGGGTGGAAGATTAATGCTCAAAGAGTAAGGAAGATCACTAGTCTGGTTTATATAGGCACACCCCACTGACTTCAGTGGTGCTGCACGTGGCTTGGGACTTTTCTTGAGAACAGAACATGGGAAAGCAGCTGTTCCTATTTCAGAGGCCCTTTTAAGTTCATCCTCTGCACTCCCAGTATAGGTTTGTGAGGTGTGTGCTTCCATGGCATGACCTCTGGGCAGGAATGGGTGAGCGTGCCATGCTGTGTGGGCCCTACAGGTCTGCAGCTGCACAGCCACACAGGGCTCTTCTACCTCTGCACATCACACAGTTTCAGATTATGATCCCATAGACACAAAAGTCCATTCAATACAGTGGTGAAAACATCATGTTTTCCATTATCTTTGCTGTGTTTCTTGCTGATCTGTTTTTTATTTCAGCATGCTTTCAAAGCAACAAAAGGGTGCTCATCTCAATTCAATACCACAACCTCTTCCAAAGTAAACATAACTTGCCAAGTGATAAGCATCTTGATGAGTTCAAATGTATTGGAAACTATTTTTGACTCTATTGCTTTTCTGTAAACAAGGTTCTTGTGCTTACAATAAATAGGCATGACTTCCTTGCCATTGGTAAAATGCCTCTTTGGCAGGAAATGCTTTTGCTTTCCTATGCTTCAGGAGTGTTCAGGAGTGATTCTTAAGTGGCAGCTGGCTATGGCAGGAATTCCTGAAGGAAATCAGTGAAACTTTCAATGTTCTGTACAGTTTGGAGGTTGCAGAAAAGACTAAAGGATGATGATAGGAAGAAAAAAGAAACAGTAAAGCTGATGCTAGAGGAAAGAGAAATAGATTAAGTAGGAAAAAGAAATAGAATGTAAAGGAGAAATAGGATAGATAAAGATGCAATATAAGAAATTGAAGATGGGCAAAAGTATTACTAATGAAAACAGGTTCCTTATTTTAATGAAAATATGGCAGTAGTGCAGTCAACATCAGTCTTCCCAGACTTGACCCTTAACTAAATGTTTTACCCTTTTTATTCTAAGAACACTCTTCCTCTTTGCCCTCTCTATTTACAGAGTGTCTGGAGTAGCTGCTCTATCTCCACATTACTCCTAAAATGACAATCTTATGTTGGAAATAAAGTGAAAGCAATAAATGAGTTCTTTTTATTTAAACTGAAAGTATTATTAATGGCTGCAGAGGGAGCCATTGCAATGAAGAAAAAGATACTTTATTTATTTTCTTCTTTACATTTTACAATTCTTTTTCTTTGGAGATAATTTCAAAATTGTGCCTCTAGAGAGGTAGACTGAGAAGGCTTAATCTTGTCTTCAGGACTATAAGTAAATACCATTGTACTCTAGAACTCTTAGCCAAATTATCCTATGTATAGGATGAAAATTTTCAGTCTGCCATTTCTAGTACAGTTATTTTATGAAGGTAAATATGCTAAATTCAACCAAATATTTCAAGTTTTTTTCCTTTGTAAAATACCGAGGGATATTTTTCTTAAGTAGGCACAGAATGGATATTCTATCATTTAATTTCTCGTTATAACTGTAAAAATCTCATAAAATCTGATACCCCTCAGGAGACAGAAACCTCTATTAATTCACAGTAGGACAGTGGGCTAATTGTCGTCCAATTTCCCCAAGGCAGTCAAAACTATTGTATGCTTTGTTTTTAATTGTTTGGCTTTTGACTGTATATTTTTTCTTTCTTTTATTTTTGCCAGATGCATTTTCTGTCTTCATCCCTGCTTCTTTCTCTTTGCATTCTCTGTCACCTTCAGTACTTTGGTTCTTTCTTCCTTCCTTGTATCTTTTTACTGTATTCTGTGTTGTGCTTATGGGAAAATTACCTTAAAGTGAGTTCCTCCTTTTTAGAAAGAGGAAAATTCCTGCTGTTTTTCAGTTGTTCCAATAACAAGATCTCTAAAATCCTTCCTTGTGAGAAGACTTACCCTGGTAATCTTAACATGAAAGTTTAATGGCCTGATTCATGAAGATACTGGTGACAGAGGAAGTTCTGGGAGAACAGTCAAGCTGGTCTCAAGACAAAAGGCTCGTGTGAGGAACTTGAACAGGATATTGGAGAGACCTGTATAAGAAACAAGAGAGAAAAGTGCTCTTGGGGCAGCTGTGTTGAACAGAATGAGAGGGAGCATCATTCATTGGGAATGCAGAACATTCCCTTTCTCTGCCGTGGTCACTTCTATTTGGCTTTGCTGAGACAGGTTTTTGGCACTCAGTAGATGCTTTTCACTGATATGAAATCCATTCATATGGATAGTGCCGTCCATAAGGAAGCCTTCTTCTAGAATTGATTTTTCACTTCTTTTTATGTAGTTGTAAATAGCAAATTGTATTAAAAATGTTTTAAGTCTGAAATTAGTATGTTAACTTTTTTTTTTTGAGATCTAAACAATGATGGCAAAATGGCTGCAGATATTTTGCCTTTATCTGTTGTCAGGAGAGATTGAATATTTTGTCAGCATGAGTCAAATGCAGGGTAATCATCATCCCTCAATGAGCAATTCCAGTGCACAGGTGCTAAAGGTTTACCTGAGTCATTCAATGCCTGCTAAAGCCTGCCAGTGCCTACATCCATTTTTGGTCTGAAGGGATTTACACAGCTCCCAGTGCATCTGTTGGCAAAACTGGTCCTCATATCTCACCTCCAAAAGGATTTCCCTCACTGTCTAAGAAACCCAAGGTCTGTAATGAGAGTGTGACAAAAAGCCATGATTATTATAGTTCAGTAGCAGAATGTCATGGATGTCACCAGCTTCTATGACAGTAGAAAATGAGAATTCCCAGATAATTCTAGGAAGTGGGATGGCAAATGAACAAGATGTGGCTGCAGTCATACTTGTTCTTGCACAGAGAGATAGAAAGGTAGTTCCAACTGCACCATTTCCAGGTGGGGTTGCCATTAAGCCTAAAGCAGTAACACATTGTTTCCCAAGGCATCTGCATACCTACCTACTTGTGGATTGCACTGGCTTTGCCTTGACATCACAGAATAGTTAAGGTTGGAAGGGATCAGTGGTGGGGTCATATGATCTAACCTCTCTGCTCAAGCAGGGTCTTTCTAGAGCTCATGGCACAGGATTATATCAGGAGAGTTCTTGAATCTCTGCAGAGAAGGGCACTCCACAACCTCTCTGGGCACTCTGTTCAGTATTCTGTCACCCATGCAGTAAAGAATTTCTTCCTCATATTCAGGTGGAACTTCCTGTGCATCAGTTTCTGCCCATTGCCTCTCATCCTGTTGCTTGGCACCACTGAGAAGCACCTGAATCCATCTTCTTGACACCCTCCCTTCAGACTCTTGTAGATATTGCTGCGGTCTCCTCTCAGTTTTCTCTTCTTGAAGCTGAACAGGCCCAGCTTCCTCAGCCTTTCCTGATAAAAGACATGCTCCAATCCCTTCATCACCTTTGTAGCTCTCCTCTGGACCCACTCCCAGAGCTCCATGTGTCTCTTGTACTGAGGAGCCCAGAACTGGACACAGCACTCCTGATGTGGCCTCGCCAGGGCTGAGCAGAGGGGCAGGATCATCTCCCTCAGCCTCTTGGCAATGCTTTTCCTAATGCAGCTGAGGATCCCATTGGCCTTCTTGCACCCCAGGACACACTGATGGCTCATGGGCAACTTGTTGTCTTCTAAGACCCTTGCTCCTTCCCCAGTGTCCTGAGGGCTGTTCTGTCATACCTCGTGTTCATTAGTTAAAATTGATAAAGACAAAATAAAATTTTTTAAAAAAACCTGTTTTGTAGTCACTAAACAGAACCAGGCTTTGTAGTTCTCTAAATGGTATATTCATGTTCTGTTTGTTTTTTTTCTTTGTATCATTTCAAACTACATTTGAACTGACAGAAAATACTTTGTTCAGTTGTGTTTGGTTTTTTTAATGGCTATCATTATTTATTTGTTAACTGCTGTGTATTTCTCATTTGTGACACTAGGATATTGATGAAGAAATTGAAGCTGAGTACAACATTTTGCAAGCTCTCTCTGACCATCCCAATGTAGTCAAATTCTACGGCATGTACTATAAGAAAGATGTGAAAAATGGAGACCAGCTTTGGCTAGTTCTTGAGGTAAATAATACAGAAAAAATAAGAGGTTTATTCCTGTTGGTATTCCATTGTTGAGTATAAACTCAATGAATGAGGTGCAACTCCTTTATGTAATTTTTTTTTTTAAGTGGTTGCATGCAAAGTGATAAATGCTCTTGTTTAGTCTTTTTACTCTTCTGATTAAACTGTTCAGTGTTCTTATCTTGATATTACACTGGTAGTCCTGTGTCTTCATAATTAGGATATAAATTCTAATAAACTCATAGGATTTGCTACCTAAAATCTTTCTTTGGAGAAAGGCATGGCATGGGAATCTTCCTGTAGTAGCATTTCTTGTAATATCACTAACATATGACATAGCAGTTAAAGAACACAGTGTGGTGATTTTTTTCTAAATGAAATTATAGAAATTATTAAACTGAATTACTTTTTTTTTTTTGGGAGGTAAATGCACAAATAGATAAATAAGCCAATAAAAGCAGCTACTGCCCAAATGCTGTTGACAGAAGCAGGATTTCCTCAAATTAAGTTCAGAGCAAGATGTGTTTGTCTTTTGTGTTTTGAGTAATCTGTGAGCAAAGAGCTTGATCATTACAGTTTCTATAGATTCACAGCCTGTTCTATAAAAAATTCCTCTTGTATCCAGAGGAAAATGAAGAATATCTCTGAAAGGATAGTGTGCTTTTCCTAAGAATCAAGACTTTTGCTGTCATTTGATGAGGGTTTAATAAGGTTGAGATTGAAGAATTGGTTGTGTTTTATGATTTGTCAGCTAAGTAAATACAAATCTCCTGCCAAATATATCAATGATACAATGGTATCAAATTCTAGAAACAAGCTATCAGTAATGCATAAGTTTTAAAAAAATCTATTCCAAATTCTTATGTGTTCCATTGGAAGATGTTTTTAAGAACAGTTTGCATTTAGACTGACATCGAAAGGTATCAGGTCTTTGTGAAGTGAGCATCTTGGAAAATCTGGCATCTGTTGTGTCTGGGCGTTGGAAACTCCCATCTGTGAAACTTCTGGCCTGTAAAGGATGGATGCAAACAGCCAGGCTGAAACAGACAGGGAGGAAACAGTCAAGTGTTCATATTTTAACTTTTATATTTCACGTGGAATGGTGTTCTTTATGTGAAAAACACAAGACTACATGTGGAGCATGTTTTATATTTACTCTTTCTGAGCCAAGCTGCACATGTGCAAGTATGGAGTGTGTGGAACAGTCTTGGATGCTTTCTGTCACTGCACTGTGACTGCAATGGATTTCAGCTGGTATGTGTAGATACGCCTAAGTAGGAAAATAAATTTCTGTATTGACTTTGCTGAAGCTTTCCTATTAATAATAGTGTATGTGAATAGAAAACGGTCATGAAACAGATTCCTCTGTTCAAGTGGCATCTCCTTATCAGCTTGTGTGCAGCTTTACAGTTGCAGTTTGCTTTTCACAGCAGCTATTAAGGTGTCCTGCAGTTTATAAGAATGAGTATCTTTTCATCATCTCCATTTTGTGTTCTTTGATGGGATCCATGGGCAGGACGATTTGGAGATAAAGTTTCTCAAATTCCACTAGGAGTTGGTTGTGATAGATGGTAAAACTCAGCATTTAGTAATGGATTTAGAATCGCCACTGCAGGTTACCAAAGAAGTTATTCACTGGAGTGTTTGAATCCATATATCTAGATGTTGGGGTTTGGGTTTTTTTTCCCAGAGGAAAAAATCTTCAGCTTTTTAAGATGTGTCCCTTGCAATGTATTTTTAAGAAAACTACCTATGGTAATGAAAGTGAAAGAAGAAAACATCAGTACAGAATGAGAGTACTCTTGACTGTCAGTTCAGAAATACCTTTCTCTCTGTAGGCTGCACTCAGATAAGCTGAACATCTGCTCCTCCTTGGATGTTGTTCTAATCATGCCTGTAATACAGAACGTTGCAGGAGGGAGGATTCCTGGATTCCTGCCAGGTGCATTAAGCTTTGCCGTGTGTGTCCAGAGATGCAGGCAGGAGGAACTGTCCTACTGAGTCTGTTGGAAAAAACATTGTGTTTGGAAAAAAATCCCATATTTGGGAGGAATCAGCTTAGCAGTTTGATGTCAGCAGACAGCAGCATGATGACACAGCAGAGGCAGAGCGTGCTGTAGCCCATTCCTTTCTGCTCTGGATGTTAGTTCAGAAGGGAAAATATCTGAGATGGTTGGAAATCATCAGATTGGTTGGAGATCATCAGGTGGAGCAGAGAGGAATTGTATCAGGCCCCTACAGGTGGGAATGTAGGTCTGGGACAGGTGGGGAGAACAAATGGCACAGACCTTGCCTGGTGCAAAGAACAACCTAGGCAAGAAAGAGTGAAGGCTGAAAAGCCATAGCAAGGTAAGTGGTAGGTATTACAGAGCTTTTACATGCTGCTGTAAACCAGAATCATAATGGAACACATTTCTATAGTTCACTTCCTACAGAGACCAGGTAGAACTTTTAAGAAGCATCTCAGTCCATTTCCAAAAGATGCAAAGTTATGCATATCCTATTTGAGATGAATTTGGTTGAATTCCAGTCACATAAGTATACTAGTGTAATTTATAGTCGTCAATATATTTTTATAGGAAATAGAGGAAACATGCATTATTTTTACAGTTAAAAAAAAAAAAACCAAAAAACTTATTTAATGGGTTAAAACTTTTCTTGGTAGGGGAAAAGTTTTGGAAGGAATGACTTTCCACCCAAAAATACAGTTTTGTAATATCAAAGCGTATTGTAGAAACCTGTCATTTCTGGAGAGGTGGAGGGAATTGCCAAGAAGTGTTACAGAAATACATCCCTTTCACTCTGGGAATGTCAAGAATACTGAGAAAATATTCTTTTTAGGTGTTTTGGTTTTTTCCCCCTGAAGTATGTACATGAACATTTCAAGAACATTTGCAGTGTCCTACTGAGTTAGGCCAATGGTCCTTGTAGTTCAACTTTCTGTGTACTGTGGTGGCACTGGAGGATGCTATTTAGGAAGAGTTTGTTGTCCAGTTTTTGCAGTCCATTTATTTCCCTCATGCTTTCCAGCAACCATGACTGCTGTATTACAGATGTCCCAGACTATTCCATTTAGTATCCATTTACAGACACACTGAACCTGATGATACAGGCATGCTCTCCAGTCTCCCCTTGTGAGCATACAACTTGAATTTTTGCATCACTATCATATGCTGATTTCTATTTGTACAATATTCCACATAGAAGAATATAATGTTTTCAACATTGCAAAAATGTTTCTAAATCTAATTATATTTCATTCTGAAGAAATTTAGACTCCTGCTCATATGAGAAGGGGGAATATGTTACAGTTTCCAGTGGGTTGCAGGCTCTATTTTCTAGCCTGTTGTTAGAAAGTACCTGCGGCGTAGTTGATACAATTTGTACAGACACTGGTTATGCACAGTGCAGACTGAGGGAACCTGATTCATCTTTGTTCTCATGTGGAACCTTTTCTTGATCTAGTGTAATCTTCACCAGAGAAATCATGTGGGAGTGTAGAGTAGCTTGTGCTTGGAATCTGCTTCTCTGAAGAGGTGTCATTTTAGCCTTTCCATTTCCCTCAACCTTTAAACATGGGAGAGACCATTAAATAAATTGATAATCTGTATAATTCTGGATTTTTTGCAAAGTTGTATATTTTGAGTTTCCAGCGTGTAAGAGTCCTGGTGGCCGGCAGTAAAGCATTTTCTCCCCATTAGCTTGATCTTTTTCCTTTCTCAGCTAATGGTGTTGTCACTCTTCGTGGCACCTCTCTGTGCATGGAAGAGGAAGAGGGGAGTGGCTGTCATTAGTTGTAAGGTAACTAATTCTTGTTCTAGATGTGCAAAGATATTTGGCTAAAATTATCTGCAGCCTCAGGTTCTACGGCCTGCAAGGAAAACACAGAGCCTGGGATGTCACTGATCATGTAAAAGTTCAGCAAACAAATTCATGTTGTTGAAGCTGTTGGGACTTCAATAGTTGAATTCCATTTGACTGAAGATTTTTTCTTTAAAAAGTCATACAATTATAATTAATCAAGAAGCATTTGGGTAACACTCTGACACATGGTGTGAGTCTTGGCGAGGAGGGCGTGCAGGGCAAGGAGCTGGTCTCAGTGATCCTTGTGGGTCTCTTCCAACTCAGAATATTCTATGATTCTATAAGTAATAGGTAGAAGTATGGAAACTGGTGGTGTTTTTGTTTCTGTGACAGTTTTAGCAAGAGTGGGAAAATCCAGATTCAGTCACATGATTCTTTTTGTGAGGCCTCTCTGAGTAATGAGCAGTGGCTGGAGTGAGCCCCACAGGAATCTGTGGAAGTGCCTTGAAGCAAGCCCCAACAGTCTCACTTTGGCTTTTAAAAAGATGAGCCTACCTGAGATAAACTAGAGACATCACTGTATCAGTTACTTCTCTTTTGCATGAAATAGAGAACCCTGTGGTATAGATAGTTTAATAATTTATTTAGGATTTTCCTTTGGCATGTTTACAGTATGCTTTTGTCAGATATAGGTGTTACTATATGCAGATGTGTTTCCATCTACAGGAATAAAGGCAAGTTTTTTTAATGGAAACTTTTCTGTCTAGTGGAAGATATAATAAGAGTTATAATAAGAAAGAATATATACAGCTTTTTCTGGTCTGGTATGTGATATTTGCTGTAAAACAGTAATGTTTCAGGAAATTAGTATAGTGGAAAATAACAAGTCCATTTAGGTTTCATGAAGTGAGGGGCAGGAAGCTGTCATTTGCCTAAATATTATCTATTTTCAAATGGCATGTATAGCAGAAAAATTAAACAATTGAAAATTGCTTTTTCATATTTCTTAACACAGGTCATTTTTCAGAAATGTCTTTGGTTATAATTGCTCCATTCAGACCAACACTGAATGTTTTGATCCATTACATGCCTGAATTGGGCTTGATTTCTCCATTTCTAATGTGTCCCTCTTTGCTTCCCAATTATAGAAATTTTTCATTCTTGAATCATATCCTATTTTCTCAAGACCAAAGATGTGTGGCTACAACTATCATTTGATGCTTCAAACTTTTACTAAGTACTCATAATTTCTCTGCATAATGAATATTTCACATTACATTGTGGTTTGCACAGTTTGCATCTTTTAAACAACTCATTATGGCCCACCTTGCTGGAGAATACTGACATGCAAAAACCTGTTTCTCAGTAACCTCTGACAATTTTTGCCACCATGCAATAAAGCAGAAGCCCAGAAAATAGTTTTACCATACCACTATTTAATTCAGTAGCATAGTAATAATATGCCTCTCACATTCTAATATTTAGCATCACTTTGCTTTCTGTGCATTTTATTTTTGAACACAATTTTACCAAAGATGTGAGGTAATTTAAAAACAAAATAAAGCAAAACACCAAAATCCACATTGGTGTAGTTTTTGATTAGATCCAAAATAACCAGACCTCCTTTAACTGTAATGGGGAGTAACATCATTCATTGAAAGAATGCTTGGGCTAAGACTTGATAGTTCTTTGTTTGAGGATTTGCTCTCTTACACCTGAGGGTTAAGCACTTAAATTCAAGTGTGATAGACAGTACAATTTGGCTGCTTTTGCACTCAGTTTACATGCTGGTTCCTTTATGAAGGGAGTGACTGAAGGCACTCCAGTGGTAGGGAGAGGGGTCTCCTCCTCATTCTTCGTCAGGCAGAGGTGGCTGAAAGGTGCTGACTTATAGCAAGGAACAAGGAGCCATGAGGTACAGAAACAAGACAGGTGTCAGTGGTGATGAAAGGTTTCTCGGGCTCCAGAAATAATGCCAGCATTTATTGCTGCTGACTTTGCTGAAATCAAACCCTGGAAGCAGGGAACTGCCTTACACACACACAGTGAGCAGGGAGAGATTGGCTTACAAAACACTTCCATTTCAATTCTGTCCAATCTAGTCTCTCTGAGTTAATCATTCCAGTAGTTCATTAAAATAAGAAAAAAAAGGAGAAGAAAAATATGGCTTTTGAGTTTAGCATCATTTTGTTCTTATAAAATTACCTTTAAGAAAGTCCTCCAGAATGTGCTTCTTAGTAGGGTCCTGTGACAGTATCAGAGTCCTGTAGCTCCTTTCGTGTCCCACACACTCCTTTGAGGAGACAAATTGCCTCCTCAGTGATGAGTGTGTTTCAGCTTCACTCCTTTTGTAAAAGTGGCCTTTAGACAAGCCCCATTGTTTGGATGCGTGCTTCCCCAGCCGTGATTTCAGACTCAGTTGGGAAGATTTCTATTGCAGTAATTTAAATTACAGTGAATTAGACTAAATTACTGTCTTTGTGTAGAAACACACACATAAAATGGATTATGAGTAGTGTGGACATGGCAGTACTGGGAGCTACTGTCTGAACCCTGGAGAACATAGAAATGATGCTACAGAAAAGGAAGAAGCTTTGAAATGTTTCTTAACTGGTGAAAAGTGAACAAAAGTAATGCAGTTCTGAGCAGGAAATAAAAGCAGTGAAGTGCCTGCTGTTACCACAGGCTGCCCTATTTGCTTAGGGGTTTCTGTGTGTTTTCTAGAGCCTCAGCTAAGGTTTGCAGCAGTCAGAGTAGAAATACTCCTGTCAATATGGATCCCAAAGTTAGCCCCTGTTTTTTCTCCCTAGCCAAGGGAATGGTTTTGCTCTCTAGATGTTATTTTTACCACTGCTCCTTGTGTATGATAAAATGATGAATTGCACTAAGTTTGCTCTATCAAAATCTTCTTTCTTGGTAAGCTGCCTCTTGTATTTGCTCAGAAAGTCCTGGTTCTTTACTGACCAACACCTCTCAGTTTTGTGGTTAGGTTAGCTCTTATTTTGTAAAATGACTCTTCCATTTATTTGATTATTTCAAAATTACAGCTGTGCTATGATGTTGCCAGGCCATGAAGCTATTGTTGAAGCTCGCTCAGAATTTCTGTTTTAAATATATTTCAGTCCCAGTGGCTTTACAGAAAATTATTTGAAATAATAACTTGGTATCACTTCAGCTGTATAATCTTTGGCGAAGATGTGGACAGGTGATACATTGATTTCTTCATTAGCAACTTGATGGGGATGTAAATATAATATAACACAAATATTGTGAAATATGGGATGGTGCAATGTAAAGTTTGGAATGAGCTAGAAGGTGAATTGAATGGGGCTCTGTCCATTAAACCTTTGTAACAGCACTGTCACCTTCTTGCTTTTTTCACAATATTAGAAATGTTTTAGAACAGAAAAATCTTTCTTTTTGGGATTAGGGTTTTTTTTTTCTTGTATATGTAAAGCCTGCTTGGCTTCATTCAATAATGCTGAGTTTGAAAGAAGAAATTTGGGCAATAATAGCATAGTTGCAGCTTTTCCATTTTGGCCATGATGTGAAGATATCTATGATCTGACTGAGAAACGTGAATTTGTGAAGGCCAGCATTGCATAAGATGAAACAGGGAAACTTTTCCTCTGGCTGGCTGTCTTGTCAGTGCATGTGCATGGCAAAGAAAATGAGAAATTAAAAACCGAACTGAAAGGAAAGAAATCAGAAGCAACAAACAAACACCCGTGAGGCTGTGACTAACACAGCCCTGGAGGTGCTAGATGATATAAGATAGCAAAATCATAAATACCCCATGGTTTTTGATCACTGAAGCAAAATTGCTCAGGAAAGATGCCTGTTTCAGTGATACATTTTGTTCACGCTAAATTGAAAGCAATCAACTTTGTATAAAAGCATAGAGAAACCATTGCTGTGGTTTCTTTTGGTTATGGGTTGTCTTGTCCAATTGTTAGGAAAAATAGGAGCTACAGTGTACATCTTTCTTCCATTCAAGATGAAAGTAAAACTGTGCTGCACAGACAGGAGCTGTGTACTGAACCACTCAGCCCATTGAAGAAACTGATTTAGTTCCCTGTAAGTTTTCACAAGAACCTTCAATTATGGGTGGTAGGGGTTAAGAGCTGTCAGTGGAATGTGCTCTTTGGCAGTAATAATTATGAAAACATGTCACATGTGTCACAGGCAGAGAATAAGAGTTACTGGTCACAGCTGAACTGTGAGATGGACAGCTCATGGAGTTCTTGTCTGGGGAGAGAAGGCAAAGAAAGTGATTCTGGTAGGTTCTGACAGGTGGATTCTCTTCTGTTCTAGCAGAGAAGATCTCTTTTGAAAAGAGATAGGAGGAAATTTGAGTGATTAAGGCCCTGAAATAGTTGCTTTCACTCACCTAAGAAAAGAAAGGATGGTAGAGATGGCAGCAGGGTAAAGATAATGGGCTTAGAGAGAGTATGCTTGAGCTGGCTTCAGGAACTGGTGAGTACCTGTACTTACAAAAAATAATGTAAAAATACAGGTAAGTACCATGGTAGCTGGCAGTTCTTTAAACACATTAAAAACACAATAACATTAGCTGGTAGTTGGCAGAGAAAAATAGAAGCACAGTAAGAGACTAGTAAGAATGCAGTTTCAGAATGCCTTCAAATAGGAGAAACAAAAATGCTCACCCAAGCATTTAAAGACAAGTTCAGAGGGTCTAATGTGGAGAGTGTTAAAGACAAGGTTACTAGAGAAATGAGATACTGGAATGCTTAGTATATGTTTTCACAAAGTGAGGAAAAATAAAGTCCTAGGGAAATACAGACCAATCTTCTTAAGTTTGATACCCACAACTGGTCTGGAACAAATGAATAGAAACCACTGGAGAACATGCAGAACCCAATAACATTATAATTTGGTCAACTTGGACTGGACAGGAACAAATTATATGAGTACAGTGTTATCTTTTAACAGGATAATGTGTCTTTTGTAAGGATTTTATATGGTCCCATGTGATATGCTTGTGAGGAAAATGTGGAAATACAGAAATTTCACAAAAACAATGAAACAAATATCCTCTTTTTAAAAAACAAAACTGGATTTAGTTCACTTTTAGGCTGGTAGAATCTCAAGTAGGCATCTGCTTTTGGTCTGTTTCTGTTCAGTAATATCTTGAGTGATGAAAAAAAGTCCACATAAAATGTTGAAGTAGATACCTAGTTTAATTACAGGCACATTGGGGAATAGCATCAGATTCACAGTTGTGAATAGCAGAGAACTTTTTTTGGATCACAGAAGAGAGATTCATGCAAAATACTGCTATCCATAGGAAGAAGAAATGGGGCATACCTGACCAGGCTGTGGTTCTGCAGAAAGGGATTCTCTGTAAAGTGGAGATGATTATGTTCTGTTCAGCTTTTCTCAGCTAAAACAAGACTTCCAAGGAATTCTGTAAGCAGTTTGGGGCAAAATGTGAGACAAACATCAGTGGCAAATTGAAGGCAGTCCAACTTGAAAAAATATGGAGAATTTCAAAAGGCTACAACTAATATCGTGCAGCCTAAAAAAGAGAAAAAAATGGCATATTATGACAGTAGTCTGACAGAGATAGAAATAGAAAATAATGATAATAGATTATCAGATAGTGCTGAAAGGAAGGGCAAAAGTAATGCAGTTTTGTTGGAAGCAAAAAGGATTCAGGTTGGATAGCAGGAAAAATGCTCTATCAGGCTAGAGAAACACAGAAATAGGCTGCTTAGAATGACCAGAATCTTCCTCAATGGGAGATTTTTAGGAGCAAGTTAGACATGCATCTGTCATATCTGACAGTACCAGGTCTCTACTCATATCTAAAAGTACCAGATCTCTACTCAGTGCATATGTGGTGGACTAAGTGATTTCTTGAGATCCCTTTTACTCTTCTGCTTCTGTAATTTTATGATTACAAAACAGCAACAACTAAGAATCTTCTGTTCTTACAGCAGTCAGTCTTGAAAGGAGGTGCAGTCAGCTCAGAGACTGGCAGTGCTGCTTGGGAGAGAAGGTCAGATTATTGATCTATTCTAAGAACAGGGAAAAAATAGAAATATGATGCTTTTAGCATTCCTGTGTCTGATAACATTAAAGTAGGTTAGACTTTTTTCATAACTATAATTCATGCATGACATAAATGGTGCATATGTGATGTGCTGCCCAGTCATTCATGTCTGAGCAGCCTGTTAAGACAGGGAAAGAGGTAATTGCAGTTGTCCCATTGTTTGCATCCAAGCTACCAAAGGAAGATGAAAGCACCTTGACAACTGCAGGATGCAAGCAAACAGTACCTGACAGCTTAGTACAGATGCATAAGTCAGGAGCACTTGGATAATTAAAGGCTCTAATGGCCCTAGCAAAAGTGCAACTGATAGTTTTCTTAAAAGGGGAGCTGATACTGAATCTTCAATGGGCATCAGAATCAAGTAGGGCTGAAGAGGAGAAATGTGTAACTGGGTCAGATGAAGAGCGACTAAGACCTAAAAAGAACATCTGCATGACTGTCATGTGATGGCAATTTTAAGTGACATTTTATGTGTTAGGATCATGCTTTTCTATATTTTTTTTGCTGAAGAAAGCTTAGCATACTAATAGCCCAATTACAGTAGCACATGGTCGTGGCAGATGGGTGGGTGGAGAGCTGCATGTCATCCCAGTATGAGTCTTTGCCTTTTTGAGTGCCAGAAAATCATAAGGGAGGAGCCCTTTTCTACCACTGTGGAGGATTCCTAAGCACCTCTTTTGGTGCAGATATGCATGATCATCAGAGCTGCAGCTTTTAAAGGCAGATTTTTGTATGAATCAAGCTTTCTATTCAAATTTTCTTTCCATTGGTTTAGGGTATGCAAGATTTCCTTTGTTCTTTCCAATTCTTTCTGCTGTCTGAAAATCCAGACTAGAAACTGAATATTGTAAAATTTATATGTTCTGAATCATATAGAAGTCCAGCATGGAGGGGACCTTTGGAAGTTATTTGGTCCAACCCTTTGCTCGAAGACTATTAACTGAAATGTTACAGATTTGTCTTTTCAATTCAAGTTTGAATATCTCCAAGGATCGACATAACACAGACTCACTGTGAAATCTCTTCCAGTGCTTAACTGAGGGGGAAAATTTTTCATTTATATCCAGTAATCCAGTAGGAATCTCCTGTCTTGCAGTGGGGGATTTTTGCCTCTCATTCTTTGCTGTGTGACACTAGGAAGATTCTGTCTTCTCCACCCCGTTATAGGGAGCCTCAAGGCTTCAGTTTACCTTCCTTCTAGTTGCTTGGTTTTGTACATAATATTTGCATTCTATCAATACAGGCACTGAAAAAACTGCTGGTAAGGAAAATACCTCTAAATCACAAGGGGACAATAGAATAATGACTAATATTAATTTGATGAAATTGCCTATGTGCAAAGTTCTGACATTTCTAAGTTACTTCCCTGTGGGACAATCACGAGTATCTTCCCTTCCTGTGTCTCAGAGGCTGGACATTCCAAGAGTCTGTCCCTTTAAGCTGCATATATTCAAAGCTAAATGGGAGCTCCCATCTGATACAAACCACAAGAAATGTTTCTGTGTATGCAAGAGAATGTGTGTGAATGTGTGGGGGTTTCTAGTGTGGGAGAGAAAAATAGAGTTATGATCCTGTCCTCCCAGAAGAGATCATGTCTCGTGACAGGTGAAAGGTCATTTGATTTGGTGCTTTGACCTTCAGGGCAGGGAGCAGCCCTGGCGCAGAGCTCAGGCAGACACGTGGCTCCTGCTGTACGGATGTCCCAAGTTCTCTGTGGATTTGTTTTCGGCTTCTGGTGCCCATCATCTAGTTGTTCTGAGGAGTTTTTTTCAAATGCTGTACAGCAAATAACACAGACTGATCAGCTATTTGGTCATGCAAGTTCACAATGTTTGCAACAAAGTAATAGCTACCAGCACCACCCTTCTCTAGATGCTTCACTGAAAACTGGAAAGATATTTCTAAAAAATTATCTCTGTTGCCTTCATGATTTCTTGTCATCCAAGAATTTCAGTTGGCTTAGCTTGAACTGAGCAGCTTTGCTAAGAGGCTACACAGTGTTTTTACTGTGAACAGCATGCTACTAAGAAGCAGCAGATACCATGATTATAAGCTGCAATATTTAACAACACCCCAGGAAACTTTCTGTCTAGCAATACTGCTAAATAACGTTTATCCCATAATCTCTCATTAAAGGATTGTATAAAACAAGGTAGTGTGATTTTTTTTTTAATTATTTAGGGTTTTTTGCTCCTATAAGTTTCTATGGGCTAGATCTTGATCAACATCCCTAAGGATAATTTATTTCCTTTCTACTCAAATTCCCAAGCAAGCATGGCCCAGCAGCATTTTGAGCAGGAGTACTGTAACTTTCTGTAGCTTCTTGTTTTGAGATAGAAGAGCCAGACTCATTAGGAGAGGGACTTTTTGAGGTGTGTCTGATACCTCTGGATTGAGTACACATGCAGCTTGATGACCTGAATCAGGAGATAGAATTACCATTTCAACTTTACTTATGTGCAGGTTTTAGGGACATGTTGCAGCTTCACCTCCAAAAAAATGCACAGTAGAGATAGGAAATTAGAGCAGATACAAGATTTTACCCGTGATGATAAAAATAGAACAAAGTCAATGCTAACCCATGTCATTGTTGTCGTCATCATTCCCCCTCCCACCCACACAGTGCAGAGCACACACATACAGTGCCTGCCATAATCTCCTTTTCTAATTGTGGCTGTATTCCAGTAATCCCTTATCCTCCTTATAGCTGCTTGCATTCTAATACACAGCCCTTTTTCCCCTCTACCTCCTATGCTGATGGTTTCAGAAAAATATTTATTGTCTGATGTAAGTAAAAGTACAGCTCTTTGACACAGAAGTAGCAAAAGAAAAGTTGTGTGTGCAAGAGACTGTTTCTGTAACATCCTCAGCTGAACTCTGTGCAGGCAGCCACCCTGCCTTGGGAGTTGGTGGAGGGTTCCCCTGGTGGTAGGGCTGACTTCAGGGCTCTTTATTTCAAGACCAGTTCAGCTGACCTTTTACATACCAAGGTTCAGTTTTTGTTTGGTCTAAAGTAATTGCAGTTTTAGTATCTTACATTACCTGATACTTTAAGTTTTATCTTACAATGCAGATATTTATCTCATAATCAGGATTTATATCTTATGAGAGTAGTAGAAAAATTAGTTAGAGGAACATGTTAATGAAAGTGAAAATAAACATTGCTGACCCAGGCAAATATGTTCAGTATTGCCTTTATTGCCTAAACATTAAAGAGGGTGATTTCTGAGGTGTAGTTTCTCCCTTCTTCTGCCTACAAAAATAATATATTCCTTTCTGCATTGGTTTTCTTTACACTGAACGGGTACACAGCTCTGTAAAGAAAAAAGATCCATCTGTAAGAAGCAAAATATAATATGAGATAATGAAGAAAAATAGTTTGAAGAATATTGTATGTGTAATGTATTTCTGAATTGGTTTGTTACTTGTCAGACAGTTTCAGTGCTCTGAATTCAAGAGCTTTAAATTAACCAGAATTGTCATAATCCATTTGGTTTGATTAAATATGTCGGTGATGTGCCAAAGTTAAAATGATAGAAACCCTGAAAAGAAAATGTCATTGTAAAAAAATATAACTAACTTGAAAAAGTCAGTGTAGAAGGCAGACCAGCACAGCTAATAACAATAAATTAAATCCTGCTTGGGAATCTGATCCTTATCCAGCAAAGCATTTAATCCCATCATTTAAGCATATGAGTTCTTCCCTCTCTAAGCATGCATTTTGTCCCACTTAGGTAAGGGTGAGGTTAAGTGAGTTCCAAGACTGTTGCCATAGAGCTCAGCCCCTGTCAGACCAGAGCCATTGCTGACCTGATGGGGGACACATCTTGCAACAAGAGTTATGTACTGAATGGCATTTCCATAGACATTTCTGTGTGCAAGTACAGTGCAGCCTAGGGGTTTCAAAGGTAGTCAGAGAATTGTTATGTTTGGGTACAAAGGGATAGAAAATGCTTTTTACTGTAAGGTGCAAGACTTTTTTTAATTGCAGCACAGAAAAAAAATGTAGGGGTATAGAAGAACAGATGAAAAATATACATATACAAAAGAGTCTGATGTATAGAATTCTGCAGTTGAAAGGTTTTACAGGTAAATGATGCCCTTGATTTGAATATACTTCAAATGTAGTGCAAAGGAATTACTGTTTTGTGCTGCATTGTTAAAATATCTTACATGGAAATTTAGTTTCATGTGAGAAGCTACTGGATGATAATACTGTGTAAGAATTAAAGTTTATTTTACTGTTTTATTGGAAGCAGCTACTCCTTTACAGAGGCAACTGGCTCTTCAATCAGTGGGTATTGTCAGGTGCATTGTGGATAGTTTAAGGGCTTAAGTGCCAATTTCATCTTTGCAGATGTGTTACTCCTACGGTAGTAGGTACTCACTAAAGTTACATTGTTGCTTCTTCCAGCAGAAAAATTGTAAATTATAAAAATGAACATATGAAGTACTGCAGTCCAAACTATTCTGCTGGTAATGTGTGCTCACTATTCTTTTTAGCAAGCAAGGCCAGGTCTCTTCTTCCCACATATGGGACAGGACAGGGGTTTGCAGGAGTCTGGCTGGGCTCTTTCCTCTGGAGAATGGGAGAGGATTGTCCAGAGCAGAACGTGGCTCTACATCTGGAACAAGGAGCTGACAAGGTTCATGCAACAAGGGCTATAATTAATCTTACACCCACAGCTCACCTTGTTTCAGTGAGAGACCTCTCTTTCTACAGTGCTTTCATCATATTCCACAATGCCCATGCCTTGTGTATCACATCTCCCTGTGCCAGGAATTAAGAGCTGCTTGGCAAAAAGGGCAGCTTTACCCTTGGTGGATTTCATGTTGGGGAAATTTCTCCGCTGCCTGTCTTCTGATGCCTTAAATCTACTTTTTACTGTACATAGCTTTTGTACCTGTGAATTGATGTTGTAATAATCTGCACTGGTGGTGAGTTCCACATGATGAATATAAGAATCAATTAGTGTGCCCCACAAAACATGCCTTCACAGCTAACTTACTGACCTGTAATCTGCTGTTTCAGTGAAAAGCAGTCATGGATATAGGAAAACAAAGAGATACACTGCTATACTTGTGTTTGGACAGGAAGAATTGAATGCAGAAAGTAGTGAAAAATAATTGGCAAAAATTGCTTGTATAAATAGTAGACTTGTTTGTATAAATAGTAGACTTAAGGAAAAATCTGTGGTTTGTCAGTTCAGTAGAATATCATTTGGCTACAGATACAAAAAAATACTGAAAATGAAAACCAGGTGGCTACCCCAACACTCCTTAATTCCTTTTTATATTCTCCTTATGTTTTGTAGCTGTGCAATGGTGGATCTGTGACTGATCTTGTGAAAGGATTCCTGAAGAGAGGCGAAAGGATGAATGAGCTCATAATTGCTTACATTTTACGTGAAGCTCTGATGGTAAGATAAGCTTTCAATGAAGGGACAGTCAATATTCAGCTCATACTTTTTTTCTTTAAATGAATGAAGATCATGTCCCCACTAACACAGCTCACTATCTTGTAGTATAGCAGTGTTTAGTGAAATCAAGACAATGTGTAATTAGGGTGGTTCTTTTTAAGCAAGCAAGGTAAATAGCAGTTTATCTGTTCATTTCACTATTAAGAAAATGAAAATTGATTTCTCACCATTGATCAATTTTCTTCGTAAATACAGTTCAGCATCAAAATTGCTTTTATTTTAAGAAATAGCAGAAATATAATCAAAATACTGTTCAGCCTCCTATGTTTGGATCCAAACTATTTTTTAAGTAAAATAATCTGCATATCTAGCAAATTCAAACCCTGCTACAATAATTTGGTTTTGCTTATTAGGATCAAGTGTCTTTATTTACCATTTACTTATAACTGAAATTTTACTTTCTCCAGTGAAATTTAGGTCTTAGTAGTTTTATTTGAGTTTATGCTCTAAAGGTATTGTATGTAGGTTTATAGTGATATTTTTCTGCTTTCATCTTAAAATTTCTATTTCTCAGAAAGTGGGGCAATGAAAGAATATTTTTTCCTTGTCATGTGGCAAGTGTTTTTGCAGTAAAAATGACATCCCTGTGGTCTTGGATTAACAAAAAAGTTTTGAGTATTTTTCATACTTTTCAACTACCTTGTTTCTGCAAATATAATATGGAGGACAGAGCTGTTGTTAAAAGTTCGTGTTTACATCTCACCTTCCAGGGACTTCAGCACTTGCATGAAAACAAAACTATCCACCGTGATATTAAGGGAAATAATATCCTTTTGACCACTGAAGGAGGAGTCAAGCTTGTGGATTTTGGTATGTTTTATCTACTTATATATACAATGTTTTACACCTGAAGCATGGAAATAGAATAGAGTAAATAAACCAGAAAATATTAACTGTGTTCATTTTTTGTTAAGTTTTTGTTAAAAATCACTTGGATAACCAAAGTTACATTTTTTAACTTGATAGAAATTTTAGTAATTTTGGTAATGCTGTTTCAATAGCATGGCTAAAAACTAGAAATTATAATATGGTGGTGGTAAGTGCCAAATGCTTTGAGTCATAGAGTAAGTGAAATGGCAAAGCGAGTAAATAGGATTAAAAATAAGGTTGGTGTTCATTTCCTCCAGGAACAGTACACTGGTTCAGTGAAATTAGGAGCTGATAGTAAAAAGCTTTATGTTTTATATGAGAGCATTTAAAACTTAGTAGATACTGTGAAGAATGGGAGAGCTCCACCTCAGACACATATACTTCCTCAATTTGATTTAAAACAAAACAAGAGATATTTGAAGGCAGTAGAGGGGGAAATATTATATAGGGAATCCCCACTTTCTAAAGTCTGGGAAGACAGATTTTGGCAAATCTAAATCTAAGAATTGGCATTAGAAGGGTGAGTTGATTCCTGTTAGGCCTAAAAGGATTCCTGAATGCTCCCATCTTTGGTGTCACCACTGAAAGGGAAGAGGAGAGACATGGGTAAGTGGATGTAACCTTTATTCATCAGCCATACCACAGTCATTTGCCTAAAGGTTAGGTTTGACTCTTCTTTCATATGAGTGGTATAAAAATTTGCAGTGCTTGTTGATATATAACAATTGTTTAAACTAATTATGGGATTTTAACTCTCCTTAGTATGGTATCTTCTGGCCAGTAGATTGTATTTATGGAACTCTCATGACTTCACACACGAATTCCCCACTACTGTTAGGGTTAGTAACTCTTCTGAAATGTCATGTATTTCTTTGATATTCCTCAAATAAAATCTTCCATTGAAAAAGCTTTATATTTCCTGAATCATCTGCAATATACCGACTAGTATTTTCTGATAGTCTGGAAGTTTATTGTGAGGCAATACCCAGTATTTTTGCACACAGGCTTTTAATTTGACATGGAAAAAAATTTTAAGGTGCTGAAGGCAATTAGAGGATCAATGCTTCTGAAAATTAAATCACTTATGCAGATATCAAAACTTACAAGCTGTAGGGATGAAGACCTGAATTCTTTATTCCCCAGTTACTGCAATCTACTGATAAGTCTGTAATTGAAAAATAATCTTCAGTTCTTGTGGGAAAATAATGATGCCAAAATACAGGTTAGAACATGTGCAAGAAAGTAATATACATACACACACATTTATGTGGCTCAAAAGGGACCTGTAATAGCTGCAGTCCATCCTCTCAAAGGAATGTACAAATGGTACTTTAACTTAGGACTAGATTGATATTTTCCCTGCCTTTCCCCCACCTCCCCAGGAAGAAAAACAATCCGAAGCCAATAATGAGTAGTTTCTGATGGAATAAATTTATAGTCTTCATAAAATCATAATGGAAGATGTACCATTCACCATTCAGGCTGCTGCTTAAGGTATTCAGCTGGGATTTGTGGGATTTGTCTTCTACTTAAGGGGATTTAATCCCACATTAATCAGATTCCAAGATAATTTTTTTAGCCAGGAATGTGAGTTGATGGAAATCTCTCATGTTGGCGTTGCTACAGACCGTTGTACATAAACATTTATTGGATCAGTGACTTAAACTCAGCCATCTTTTATGATACAAGCCTAAAAAATTGACAGGCTACAGAGTAAGATAGACATGGAGGTATGGTGTCCTTTTCACCCAGTAAACACTCAGAGGAAGCGAAATTTTTTTTTAGGCTGAACCAATTATTACATGGGGCCAAACAAACACAACAAATCCCAACCCAAATAATCACATCACCCTTTCTAGCATGCACACAGCTTTTCTGTGTGGAGAGGGGAACAGAGGCAGGGAACCAAGGACCCCTTCAAGCACCAAACACACATGGCCAAGGAAGTGAGCTCTTCCCAAGATAACTTTATCTGCACCATCCTCCTGTGGGCTGCATGCTGGTGAGATGTTCCTGAAGAAGTCTTTGTTGTCCTCCCCTGATGCTATTTATGGTGGTACTGATACTGTGTCTGAAAAATGGGCTCGTGAAGTGCCTTATGGAACACAAAACTAGAAAAAGACCTATTCTTAGTCTGCATGTGTTGTGCAATCATTTAACTTGTCCCTTTTTTTGTCCTTTTTTTTAAGTACATTTAGGAACATTTTAAGAATCATAAGTGAAAAAATAGTTACCTTCTAGTGAATTAAATCACGTTTGAAAATGGCTTTTTTTCCTACTTTGCTTTTGTACTTTTTGAACTCGGTGTATAGTGTTCTGCCATGGTGAGTCCTTCCTTGCACAGTAGTACAAACTTCTCAGAAGTTTCATTTTGTGACACAATTTTTACACATTGCTTTGTGGTCATTGTATCATAGGTATTTATGTATGCTGGTACCAAAGTTTCTGAACACTGCACAGTCTGTAATGGATAACCTTCACAACACCCTTATGGAGAAGTAAATTACTTTAATTCCCAGTTAACAGCTGGGGATCTGAAACTTTGAGAGCCTGAGTTGCTCGAGGTGACACAGAAAATGTAGGGAAAAGCTCTTCCAAAATCCAGGGTAACTCTCTGAACATTTTGCCTTTCTAGAGGTCCTGACAGTTAAAGAGGTAGGCTTTGAAAGAATACCACAGCCCCACAGCCATGCCTCACTCAGATTACTTTGAAGAGTTAAATTTTTGCTTTCCCTTAAAATTCTGCTGTAATATTGCTTAATCACCCCAGTAACATTCTTGTATCTAAGAAACACCCAATGCCAATATAGATTAATCATTAAATCAAGTCAAATGCCTAAAGGAAGCCTAGAAGAAAGTTGGAGAGAAACTATTTACAAGAGCATGTAGGGACAGGACAAGGGGGAATGACTTCAAACTGAAAAAGAGTAAGTTTAGATTAGAGATTAGAAAAGAAAAATCTTTGCTGTGAAGGTGGTAAACCACTAGAGCAGTTTGCCCAGAGAAGTTGTGGATGCCACATCCCTGGAAGTGTTCAGGGCCAGGTTGGATGGGCCTCTGGGAAACCTGGTCTAGTGAACAATGTCCCTGCCCATGGCAGATGAGTTTGAACTGAATGATCTTTAAGGTCCCTTACAACCCAGGCCATTCTATGATTCTGTAACATCTCACAGAAATGCTTCTGGAGCTCATTTTCTTATCAAGGAGCTGTCAGATAAAGTTTTAGTTTAAACTGTCCAAGCCACAAAAATGTTGAAATACTACTACCAGGGATGCATCCTCTGGCCTTGCATCCATCCACTTGCATCCATCCAGTATGATAATTTAGATCAGAAGAGAGAAACAAAATAATTTCTATTTTTTACAGATAATGAGTACCAGCCAAGAGGATCTACTGAGAGAATGTCCACTAATCACAGATTCAGTCTATAAAGTCATTAAAATTCTAAATACATGAATAGTCCATATTTTCTTTGTAAGAGAAGAAGGCTGACTGAAGGCAGTTTCACTACCTGAACTTTTGTGGGAATTAGCTCCTAAGCTGTTCTGACACAAAAGCTTTGAGGTAGGATGTTCTGCCTGAGAATTGCAGCAATTAGGCTTCAAGCAAGGAATACCCTCTACCACATCATATAGTTGCATTATATTCAAGTGTAGATGCTATGTTTTCAGTATAAAATAGAGATTTGATAGGAAAATATACATTTACATTACATTCCCTGTAGCACTTTAAGGAATGACTGCTATGTAATCTGTTGTATAGAAGGAACTGGAGGCAAGTAAGGTGTGAATTAAATTCCTTTTTGATAAATATTTCTAATTATATTCACAGTTTCCTATTACTGTTCTGTGGAGAAAATCTTTTACATCTGTTTCAGAACTTTGGTTGCACACAGCTAATTGATGTTAAAAAGACAGATTCCAAATGAAATGTTAGCCTCCAAAGGTGCAGGAAATTAATGTAATGAAATTTAAATAAATTAATTTAGTGCCAGATACCTTTTGAAAGTCATGACAAATTTATCTGCAGCCTTTGCTGCCTAAATATCTTTCAGTGTCTGATCTTTTTTCATCAGTTAAAAAACTGGCCTGAAGTCACTTGAACACATAGCACACCTCATCTGTAGTAAAAATTAATATATTCCTCTGCATCTTATAATGTGCAACCAATTTCATGGGATACTAAGGGTGTAACATCTGCTTCTGCTGACAGATACTTGCTTCTTTGAATAGTCCCTCTCAATTCAGTTTCTTTTCTTGAAATGAGGATGCTGCACTGGGCCTTTCATGTATTAATGTCAATCTAAGGCACAGTTCTATAATGTGCTGTTTCAAAATGTGAGAAGAGAAATTTAGCTATATTATTATTATTGTTGTCGTTATTACTTTAACTTAGGTCTGAAAAAATCTGAGTCACATTTCATTTTGAAAGATTTGAAATTATTTCTGAAGTCCCCTGCCATTTCAGTGCTTCTGGGAACTCGAAAGCCAGAGCTTTTCGTTCTTAATTTTTTTTTAATCAAAGATGATCCTAGAGGACACAACTCGCTATCAGCAAACTAGACAAGTTGCCTGATGTCTCAGAAGCCATGGAGGAAAGAACCATTTTTCCACTAAAAGCTATGTGAAACACCTATGGTCACGTGGCAAAGCTATTCTTTTAGCTAAAAAGAGGAGACTGTAATGCTGATGGAAAATTTCTCTTTAGCTATATTTTTGAGGGTTGACCTTTAGGCTGATAGCCTTTACCAAGAGCACAGGTAGCTCATACTTCTTCAGGACTATTGAAACCTGCTCTCCCAGACTAGAAATATCTCAGGATGAGCAGCTGTTGCCTTGGAAATGTCCAGAAAAAATAGAAATTATACTCCCCCACTTAAGAAATGCATGTTTTTCCAGCAGCACTGTTTCTTTCTGAAGGCCATGCCTGTCTGCATCAAACATACTTTCATACTACAGGTAATTAGACTTTTGCTGTTATTACCAGGAAAGGTCACTGGGAAAAAAAGTCGGACATCTGGATGGATATTAGAAATATTCAAGTACCCATAAGGAAAATAAAATGTGGGTGGACTCATTAAATCTTAAGAATTCAAGCCTACTTCTAGCTACAAGAGATCCCATCATTCCTCATAGTTTGCCCAGTAATGTAACTGTGGGGGGAGAGGATATTGAAAAGGGGTGGGACTGTCCATTTTCAGTTTTTTCTTAGGTGTTTTACTAATGGTACCTAAAACTCTCCATCACAAGAGGCTCTGCATAAACAATACATAGGAAAGATCTATGTTTTTTAATATGTAAAGCAGGTTCCAGTAGAAAACATGGAAAAAAGGTAATGCAATCTCACTGCTGCTGGCAGATGGTGGAAAAATACAAGCTGTGTTGCTGCAGTTCAAAGAATAATGTCTTCAAGTGTTCCTTTAGCACTGTGGATAAATAGGTTGCATAATTAAAACATGTATTGTGCTATTAATGGAATTATATAGTGACAGTAGGGTGATTTTTGTACTTTAAACACACTTAGATTGCATTTTTCTGGTTTTGTGTCAGTGTTGGATGTAAAAGTTGTGTGTGAATATTGTCTTGGCATTCCAAGTGCAGTTTCAGATATCCCACTTTGCATATAGCTAGCACAGTTTTATCATGGACAGTTGTCAGGGTCAGCTAGAGATCTACCCTGAGTACAACTCATTGGGGAAAAATGGATTGGGGAAGGGAATATGTATTGCTCTATTTAGACATACTGATATTGCTTTGTTTAATACTATTGCTTCTATGTAGTTTGGAAGCTACATGTACACAGAGGTCAGCTTTTGTGTTTGGAATATAATTGGGTTATTATTTTGCTATGGAGAGAATTCTCTTTCTTCCTTTAAAGCTATTTGAAGTCTTTCAAAGTTAAGAAGAAAAGAAATATTAATACTGGCATTCCTAGATGGCCTTATATATATATTATGATAAGACCTAGATGGCCTTATTATTATTATTATTCAAAATTGCAATTTCGTGAAACTAGTCAATGGCAAGACACTGTTTTGGTAGCGTATTTTTAAATTCATTCTATGTTTACTTTAAAATGTATACATAATTTCACTTGGGCAATACTAAGTGCAAGTATTAATTTCATAATTCAGTTGAGTCATTAAAATAAATTTATTGTTTGTTTTTTTTTCTCTAGAAAGAGTTATTCTGCCAGCATTCTGTATTGTGTCTCAGTACTACTACTATACTAGTAGTATACCACTCTTCCTTACAAATTATGGATTGATTGTTAGTAGTGCTTTACCACTCCTAGTGATCAATAACAATTGATCAACATGAGTTAGAATGCACAGGTGTTTCTGGTAAGTATTGTTCCATGAGATTTATGCCTATTCTGGTACAGAAACACAGGCCAAAGAATTTAAAATTCTGTGCTATATGCTAATGCTAAACAGGTTGAGTTTTTGAAGTGTATCTGAACCATCAGGTGCTATAATGACAAAGCAAGAGAAGTAAAATCAGTTGCCCTGTACAGCGTGTCCGAAACCATGGGACGGTCTCCATGGAATAATGAGTCCATGGTACAACTGCATCTTGATCATACCATCTCTTTAATTGTTCACCTCTCCTGGTTTTCTGATGCATGAGGGAGCTTTCTGCTGGTCTTGTGGGGGAAAAATCATCTGAAATCTCTGGTCAGAGGTTGGGCAGGAGCCGCAGCACTGAGTGTCACCCTTTCACCACGACACTTCGCCGGCTCTCGTGTTGTCTTGCTGTGACATGGTGCTGTGGCCATTCCTAACATGACCTAAATGACCACGAATAGCCATGTTAGAGGCAGTTTGTTGGCTGATCACAGCTCAGCCTGGCAAGTGCCCGGGCCATGTGGCACTGCAGAGGCCAAGAAGGTTCCCAAGAACTGTGCTCAGATTGCACGTGGCACAGATCGGGCTGCAGCCGAGGGAGTCTAGAGCCACCTTGTGCTCAGAGAATAGGTTGAGGAGTCACTTGTGAGTGATTCCAGTTTAAATGTTGGGGCGTTTCAATTTCTGTCCCTTTTCATATATATCATCATTCCCGGCTTTGCACTTTTTGCTGACAGTGAAGAGGAGCTCAGCATGACCTTGAGTAGTGTTCCAAACTTTTGTAGATTACTTATTCTGGAGTAGTCAGAATATCCTAGTGTGTCCTTTTGTGCTTGCCCTGCATTAGCTATAAATGCTGTCTGAATCACTCTGCAAAAATGAAACAATTAATTAAAATAATTTAATTTGAAAGTATTCAAAAATAAAATAATTCTCTTTCTGCCGTTAGCTTACTTTAAGCAATGAGTCATAGCAGGACTTGTATTTGTCTTAGTCATTCTAGCATGCATCTATAATAAAGCTGTCTGCTTCACTGGTTCAGATCAAAACCAGGCTGTTATTGTGTTGTCATTTCTGCATACCATATAGCATGACATTCACATGTTGCTGCTAAAATGCATCCACCAGGAGACATGGCAGAAGCCAATAAAAGTAAAAGACTTTGAAGAAAGCTTTCTTCGTGAGCAGCTTGTCAAACTGCTTTGAACCCAGTCATAGTAATAATTCCAAATTTTTTCAACCCAGGGTTAGTAGGGATAAGATGGATTGCATTGACTTGAGCTGTGGAGCTTTTTCATTGTTGAATGTTTAATTCTTTGTTGAAGGCTTAGTCCTGAAATTTTTGGGGGGGTGGCATGTTTGAATGAAAACCTTTGTGCTGTCCAGTAACAAAAAACAGAAATCATGTGGCCAAATGCTATATCCAGGATAAGCTGTTCACTTGGTCTTTCAAATATTTTCTTCTATTGGTTCACATAAGGATGTCACTGGTGGTTTAAGCATTAAAGAGGCTTGACACTGAAAGTTGGTGTCAGATGCCAGAGACACATGAAATGAGAAAATAGCCTTTTCTGGCCAGCAAAGACTTCTACTTGGTTTTGTCATGGGTCACAAAACAGTCAGTTCTTGAGGTTATTAGAAACTCTCTGGTCTCATCTGTGTAAACTAAACCCCATTCATTTTTTACCTGAAGATGGAACCCAGTGACTTATTTATCCTGGAGTATTCCAGTCCTGAGGTATTTTGAATATTCTGTTCCGTCAGCACAGGTGTTGCCAGCATTATCATAACAGGAAAACCATGTCATAGAACAATGAAAAAAATCTCCAGAGTTTTGCCAGTCATACAGGGGAAAAAACCATCCCTTTTGGTGTCAAAGCAGCAGTCAGTTTGGAATCTAAGGTATAAGAAAGGCAGCATCTAAGGAGGAATTTCCTCACCATCATACTGCACCAGATTGTGTGTAGCTGTACAAGTCCCTGAGGCTCTAGAGAAGAGTAGTTCTCCTATCCAAGTACATCTGGCCAATTGTGCAACAGGACAACAAATGTTCTGTGCATCCCTTCCAGGAAACCAGCTGAACCCCTGAAGCATGAGATTTGATTAGAATCATTGGTGGAGTGATGCACTGAACTGGCAGGAGCATGTGGAGGGCAGTCTGTGGTCACCTGCTCTACTGGAGGCCCAGTCTGTAAAATGAAAGATCTTGGATTTATTAAAGAAAGAAGTTGTATTAAACCCTTCAGTTTAAAAAAATATTATATATCTCACGAATGTAGTGAACCTTCTGCCTCTTATTTAGGGCACTGTTTGTCATTTTATTATCAGTATGTACCTTTTAATGATTCTGTATCAGATTTAGGATTTTAATTTTTTTTCCTCGTATGCTTAAAAATGTCTTTTCTTTGTCTTGAAGCCTCATGGGGAGTTTACCATGAAAGTGACTGGACTTTCATTTCTATTAACATCTGTTTCATTTTGGTTAATATCTATTTATATTTAATACACCCTGTATTTTATAGTACAGATTAATTTTTTTATCCCCTTTTACTACACGTTTTTGTAGTAAATGCCATGGATTTTTCATCTCCCAGTACTAAGCTTTTGATCTTTCTGGGCCTTTTGGTTATCTTTTGGATATGTCTATTTCAGTTAAAAATTTTCATTCCAATCTTCAAGAAAGGCAAGGAGGGGGTTTCAGAGAGCTACAGTCTGCTCAGACCCACACGTGATCTCCATCGCAGAAGGTGATGGAGCCAATAATCCTGGAAATAATGTCTAAACATACAACAGACAAGAAGGTGGTTGGGAGGAGGTAGTATGGATTTATGAAAAGCAAGTCATGCTTCCTCATAACATAATATAACACCTTCCAACATAAAATACTGCTGAAAATTCTAATATTTTTGACTCATCATTTCAACTTTGTTTCCCATTTCTTTATTTCCATCTTATAGGTCAGAACCTGATTTTTAGTTCTAGACTTCATTTGAGCCCTTATCACTGAGCAGAAGTTCTCAAGCATGCTTTTCTCACAACAGCTCACTGTATAGTAAGCTGTAGAGTCTCTGTGCTCTTTTCATTTAAAAGTTTACTTTTGTGGTCAGTTTATAATTCATAAGGAATCTTGAATGTTGGCATTGTTTCAAAAAGGTTCTGAAATATCTCTTGTAAATTCATCAAACTCCCCATTTGTGTCCTCATGGTCTGTTAGTAACATTTTCCATTAAACTTTCTATTAAATTTTTTATTAAATCTCTTTAATGTCTTCATGTCTTTACATGATATGTAATTAAACCTGGGAGAAGCTCTTTGGTCTCCTTTTACAGTCTTAGTTGGGGATGGCACTACATGTGGTTGCACGTAAGTTACATACCTGGTGTGTTGGGATGTTTGCCATTTGGACTACCAGAGTTGCCTTGGTTTAATATTGCTCTTTCCCTGTTGTCTTTTGTCATTTTGGAGTATGAAGGAATTACATGATTGAGGTTTTTCTTAGCATTTTGTATGCATTTCAGCTGACCTGTCTGAAATATTCTGTCTGGATATGTATCATTACACCACTACAACCTGAAATAAGCAAACAAAGAAGTCAGTGTCAAGGGTACAAGCAATTTCAGATGAATTGAGTTATAACTATAACTCCACCACTGTTGAGAGGGAAGTAGCTACTTCCCTGTCTGCATCCTGACAGGAATAGTGGCTTCTTCTTAAGGTGCTAAAGGAAAAGCTGGGACCATTAGCACCTGCTGCCTCCAGGTCTACTAAAAAAGGTGGAATTGAGTGATTTATAAAAGACTGACATCACACCTTTAGGCAAAGAGATATGGAAGGAGAGGGCACTTTTTGCATCATACAACATGGAACAAGAATGGCAAAACATACCTGCCAGAGAGCTTAAGAGGAATGCAGTGTGAAACACGACTGCTGTTTTACATCTGTTTCCCTAGGACATTAAAAAAAGATTGGGAAATAATTCAAAATGTTTTGGCCTGTTTAGATCTGCAGGGTTAACAGTGTGAGCCATTCTTGGTCCAGATGCTACCTTGGGGAATGATGGAGTTACATGTTCTTAATCTACAGAAGATCACAATGAGGATGCTTTGGTAGTGAAGTGTACACTGAAGGCACAAATAAGGAAGGAAGAAATAGCTAAAGGAGTGTAAGCCCTTGGGGGTAAGGTCAAGGTCATTGTGTATGAATCCAGTCTCCCTGCTGTGTGTCAAATGTGAGATTAGTCCAATTTACTGGGGCTCACCATTCCCTCACCAGCATCCACCACTAAAATGGGCATACTTCTGTCACAGGCCATCATCATAAAGGGATGATCTAAACTGGGAGGCTGTACAACATCCTTTATGATGATGTCCAGCCTCCCAGTCTAGATCAGAATGTTGTCTGCTCAGATTGGGCACTGTGAGACAAGTCTTTCCTAATTAGAGAGAATTAATTTCTGCCCTGTTTTTCTTCTATTGGGTGCTAGGGTCAGAAGTAGATGGCTTTACTTGCAAGGTTATTTCAATATGCCTGTTTTCACAATGAAAACCGTGAATAATAATTATAGTGTAAGTGTCCTAATTTCAGTTTTTATTAGTAAAATCGTGCCTGAAAAAATAAGATGAAATTCAGCTCTATGTACAATATTTTCTTTTTGGTGTGCTTTGGTACTATTAATGCACATATTTATAAAGCTCTTAACTTTCATAAGAAAAAATAATTCATATGTAATAAAACAACATTTTATGACATATTTTAGATTTTCTTAGGATACTATCTGGCTCATTTTGCAACAAAGCAGTAGTAAATGGGGAAGGGAGGGGAGGAGCAAGATGGTTTTGTTTGAAAATATGTAGGTTAAAAAAAGTGGCCAGCTATATGCTTGACTGGTTACTGAAATGCTGGAAGAAATGTTACTAAGTGTGGAATTACATCATCTTTCCTCCATACACGGAAAAAGCCCAAGGATATATCATTTGTCATAAGACCTATGCTGCATAATCTAAAATGCCACTTTAATGCTGAGAGCAAAAGGATTAAAAAAACTACCAAACAAAAAGCACATAAAACCCCCAAGAGCCTAAAGAAAGTGGTGAACAATTCAAATTAAATCAGTTTTTTATTGAAATAAAAGAAGGGTGAGGAGTAAAAAATCTTCAGTTCATTTAATAATTATAGTTTGAAGAGGGAAAAAACCCAACAGTGCATAGACAGAGAAGATTGAACACATTAATGTGCCTTTTATATTTTGTTCCTTATCTCTACAGAAAGTTATGATTTTTTATAAAATCTGACACTGGAATCATAAAAATATAGTCAGCGCCTTTCTTTGCCTGCAGATCTGAATCTCATTTCCTTGTCCAAGAATGCAAAGAAAGAGCTTAGCACAGGGGACTCCCACAACATGGAGGAAGGGAGAGTAGCCTCAGCTCTCTCTAAAATCAAGGATCTCAAATAATAATGTCTGCTGGCATCCCTGCAGCGATTTCAGAGCTGAGGTGATGTGTGACATGTTTTTCTGAGAGCTCAGAACAGCCACAGACTCTGTGAGCCGGAAGCTGGATCTCAGACAACTCCTTGAAATGGCAAAAACAAAGCCCCTGCTTAGCTGAGTCGAAGTAGGATTGATGGACTTTGTGCTAAGACTCACATTGTCCTGCTTTCCATGATGCATAACACTGTGTATTGGACTTTATGCAGACATAAAGAGAGAAAAAGATCGAACTTCTCCAAGGCTAGACTAGAGGGAGGCAGCCACTGTGGTTGCATTTATCTCAAAGGAAAGGCTGGGTATTCCTTGCAGCCTTTATTTTCAGACATTGCATACTTTTCTGTGAGGAACAAACACAGATATTTAGTGAATCAGAGCTGAACACGTAGCTTTAGAGTGAAAAAAACAGGTGAAGCTGTCTATGGTTTCTTACCTACACTGAAAAAGCCCCAAACAATCAAACCCTGCCCAGACAGAGGTTTAATTAATATTCCCATTGGATAGTTATTGTGAATCACTCTTGTTATGAAATGTCTGCAGGCTTTTCAGGGAGGGAAGGTCAAGCATTTTCACACCAGGCAATACGGAGTTAAAACTGTACAGTGTTCCTCACTGGAGCTTCATGTGTTTCAGAACAATGAAATGGAACTCACAGAGTGAAATGGAGTCTTTTTACATTTTAAAGAAAAAGCAGATGTATGTATGAAGGCAAAATAAGTGAGCTCCAGTGTCAGCCAGACTGAGGCTGGAGTATGTAAATGTAGAGCACAGGACCTTTCTGGCCATCCATGGCATCAGCTCTTCACAATATGCCTCTGGTGGACCTCAGTGTTGGCTATTACTCAAATCCATAATAGTTTAGGACTTGCTAGCTGAAGGGCTGTTTTTCTCCATGTGTAGACTTCACCATTATTTGTGACTCATAAATCCATAATAGTTTGGGGCATGCTGGCTGAGGGGTTGGTTTTTTCCATGTTGTACTGTCCCCTTTTCATGTAATAGAGCTATTTCCAACTGGTACACCCTTGTTTTTTGAGGAAGGAAATTGGTGGCAGGCTGCTCAGAATTGTGCTGTAGCTCACTTGAATTTCTAATATTTCAGTGTCTTTTAACTCAAAACTGCAAGGAATCTTTGAACTTCAGAGTTCACTTTCCAAGCCTTGGCCTGAAATAGTTAATTCCCTAAACTACAGCTCATATTGCAAAGCTGATTTACAGGATTGTTGCTTTGAGAATGTGCTTTGAGCATGGAGAGACTTCTGCTTTTGTAAGAATTTTTGAGGTTTCACTGTTTTGTTGTTTCTTTTTTATGGCAGAGCAGTTAAGAGACAAGAATACGTATCCTTTATAGCGTTAAGATGAAATATANTTAGAAGCCGTGGAAGGTGCTGTACTTTTCCACCCTCCCGGAGGTGTTTCACTGCTCTCTTGAAACAGGATATAGAAAACCTTTAATTAACCAGTGAAAATATATGGAGTCAGATTACTAATCAAATGCTCATTTGGGACTAAGTCCCGGTCCTGCTGAAGCCACTGGAAAAAAGGATGCAGAGAACCTTTCAGGACTGGGCCTCTCTTTCCAGAGAACTGGAAAGATGTATTTGAGATTCACCTGCACAGGAAGTTATAGCGTGACAAGAGGAGGATGTCACCCTTCAGAAGGGCTGTCTTGGATGGAAAGAGCCACTGCTCTGATGGTAGCTTCCCCTCGTTCTTCCAGGTGTGTCTGCTCAGCTGACCAGCACTCGTCTCCGTCGGAACACCTCCGTGGGCACCCCGTTCTGGATGGCTCCAGAGGTCAGGTTTCAAAACATTTTGTCACTGCTACTCGAGCTGCTGTGTTCTGCATTTCTGCTCTTTGTCTTTCTTCCTGGTCCTTTCACCAAATGAAACAGTAATGTTCTTTAAAAAAGTGTTTTAAATCTTTCTGTCTTATATGTTTGCAAGAAATAAGTTAAAATGAGGTTTGTTTTTGAAATTACAAGATTAGAGACAGGGAGCAAGGTTCTGAAATGCTTACTAAAATGTTGAAGGACATAGAGTACTATTATTGATACTTTCCAGGCTTTCAAGCTCTGAAGCTATAGATATCTCCCCATGGATGGAAGGAGCTCAGGTTGGTACTGTGACACATTATAGCTTCTATTTTTTGACTTCTGCACCTGGAAAGTTTTTAATACTGTATATCCATACTTATTTTAGCAAAAAATGGAAAAGGTTGTTATGAATGAAGAAGATGCAGTAGGATTCTGTGGAGGTTTTTCCCAACTGAAATTGAAGCATATAAAGATACATTTTAAGCTGAGACAGGAAAAATATTTCCTTATAAATAAGCTTATCTACTTAGAGTATTTGTGTGCACAAAAACACATGCAAGTACATCTGTTTATAGCACATGAAACTCCTCTGTTTATATATATTTATTTTTATCAGCATACTCTGTTCATACACATAGGTCTAGCCATATAACTAATGGCATACATGTTGGTTTAGATCTGCAGCTAATGGGATGAAAATTCCTAGATTCATCCCGCATTACAGATGAGCTGAAATGTATGTGAAGATAAATACTTTGCTGTGATCTAGTGAACTTTGTCCAGATCCACTTGACCTGGAAATTGGCTGATTTGGTTGAATAAGGACCCAGTAAGGCATAGTGAATCCTGCTTCTGCTTTCCTGATTGTTCCACTTCACAGAGAGAGAAGTATAGTTACAATAATTACTTAGCAGAAATAATCCATATAAAGTGTTGTGGGGTTCCTGAGTTTCCTTCTACTTCCTCTGTTGTGAGATGCAGTTTATTCAGCTGAAAAAGCCATGTATTTGTACCCTTTCTTCAAATCAGAGAACATCTCGCCAGGGAATGTGGTGTTCATGGACACCTGCTTTCTCTAGTTTAAACACTGGGGGTTTTTTGGCAATTGGATGGATGCTTTAGCTTTCTAAATGTGTGCATATCTGTTTATTTCACTGAATATTCTGTAAGAGATTCCTCCAACTGTGGGTGTGCTCTTAAATGTGGGCATTTAGCCATCCCAGTCTTTTATTCCAACAGGTGATTGCCTGTGAACAACAGCTCGATAGCTCCTATGATGCTAGATGTGATGCATGGTCACTGGGTATTACTGCAATAGAGCTGGGAGATGGAGATCCACCCCTTGCTGATTTGCACCCCATGAGGGCACTCTTCAAAATACCAAGGTAATGGTATTGATGTGTTTGTTTGTTGATGGGTTAGACTGAACTTTTTCCTTAACCGTTGCTTTCTTCAAACTTAGACTGTGTAAGTTTGTGGACTTTCTTTATATTATTTATACTAGGAGGTAGTTAAAAATTCTTTGCCCAGCTGTATTTTCTGCAGGCTCTGCTTTAACCATGTGTGCACATTGAGAAGTTCAGAGCTGACTGTAGCTACATTTGAGAAAAAGTCATAGGGCCTTCTCCTGAGTGAGCTGCTGCCACATGAACGCAGGACTTACTTGAGTCTCATATATTCTGTAACAAAGAATGACATATGATAGAAATACAGAGTCTGAATATGCCACTGTGGTGAACAGGTCCCAAAGCTGTCTTCATGAGTTATCTTTTGTCCTTTGAAGCAAAGGTTGTTCCCCTACTCACATACATTTAGGCTTCAGCTTTTCATTAGCTTGTGCTGCTTCTGGCAGTTCCAGTGTTGCTGTCCTTGGGCAGTGCAAAGAGCAACTTCTTTTGTGTTTTTTGCTTTGAAGGTGAAAATATAAGTACCCAAAGTGCCACTTACGGCATTTCAAAGAACATCAATCTCCAAGTTTGTAGGTAATGGTCACACAGTAGTAGTTTGTGGATTTCATATTAAGAACTGGAGCAGTAACACAACAGCTGAGCCCCCATAGCATGTGTAAGTGCTTAGAGTCCTTTTCAGCCAAGACACCCAAATTAGTTTAAATTACCTTTAAGTTTAAGAAACCTTGGCTGACTTGGCACTGAAGCAGAGTATGAATGCTCTTCCTACCTTTGCTTGCTATGGAAAAAGCAGTTGCAAACTATTGTGGTCAGTCACTGCAGCTAGGACTTCAAAAAGGCCTCTGGTTTATACTCTTACAAGTACTGGGCACCTTTCTGCCCTGGAGCCAATATAAGATCAATACTCTTTCATTCTGTTAAGTAAAACCTGAGAGCAATAGAGTGAACATTAAGCAGCACTTAAAGAAAGGCAGTTATGGTTGACTGAAAAGAGACAGCGAGTCACCTTGTCTATTGGCTGGTCATTCCTTTTGTCTTCACAACCATACTCAGTGAAAATAGCACCTCTGAATAGAAGAAGACTGTCAAGAGTGTTTCAACTAAATTAACACTCAGAGTAAACAGCTCTAACAATAGAAAATAAAGCAGTATATTCATCTACAATAGATCTGTATTTAAACCTTCACTTCTGATTATCTTCTGATGAATGAGGAATAATTAATAAAGAACCAATTCCTTTGGACATTTTGTTAAACAAGTTGATGAATTCAGTCCTTCTGAGAAAACTTAAAATAGAATTTCTTTCTAAAACTTCTCCTAAGAAACTATTTTGTTTCAGGCTTGAAAAAAGGAACTTGCCATTACAAGTGGATAGTGATTAATGGGTTGTTAGTTTAATTTCCTTTTATTGATTTGATTGAAAAAAGTCACAATGATTCTTAGCTACACTTGGTAGATCATCTCGGTGCTATTTCTCCTTATTTATGTAAAGTAGGAGAACCAATGAGGCATTGCATCATCTACCCATGCTCCTTTTACCAGTGGAAATCAATATCTTTTTTTGGTGGCCTTCTAAAACTCATTACTCAGCCTGCCTTCACACATCATTTTTATCAAGTGAGTAGCTTATTAACTTATCACTGCTCTGACCTTTGCAGGAATCCTCCTCCAACTCTACAGCAGCCTGAACTGTGGTCACCTGAATTCAATGACTTCATTAACAAGTGAGTAACAACTGAGACCAGTCTGGTTGAATATGAAACCTGTAAATGTCACGTGTAAAACATATTTTGTGGAAATCTGTTGCAACTAATACTCTTCCTTAAAAGGCTACTTTGTAAATCCAGTTTGACTTCCAAGTGAGGTTCTGTATTTAAAACATGAAATAGCATTTCAAGACCCTTGACATTTTTTAAGTTAAAGAATATTTAATTTTAATATGCAATAATTTAACTTTTTGGACTCATCAATTCTATGAAGTCATATCAGTTTTCAGTGCAGAGCTGTTTTGATTAAGATGGGTGTATTTATTGTGGAGGCATGAGTGAACTCCAGACAAGCATTTCAAAACTTTAATGCAAACCCTCAATGATCATGTTTTTTTCTGCCAGTACAGGTGCTTGACTAAAGATTATGAGAAGCGTCCAACAGTATCTACTCTTTTGCAGCATGATTTTATTAGGCAAATTGAAGGAAAAGAAAACGTGCTACAAAGGCAACTCATGGAATTTATTGATGTTCATCAACAAATGGGAGTCACTGAAAAGGCAAGGTAAAAGCAGCTAAAGAACAGACCAGTTGTGTCAGTTTTGATACTTCCACTGTTTCAGAATGACTACCACTCAGAGAAAAATTCAACTCTTATAACTTTAGCTGGCAAAAAACTAGAAAGCTTAATATTTGGGGTCCCCTGTACTGCCAATGGAAAGAGAGAGGCATCGTGATTCACATGTGGGATGAAACAATATTTAGAAGTACCTCTCCTTTCTTCTGTGACTCAAGATATAGTCTTAAACCCCAGCTTTTAGAAAGCTAAGGTTGGGTGAAATTAATGTTTGGTTAGACAGCTTCCTTCAAGAATTGGATGTTTCTGACTGAAATAAGTGATAGTCCTAGCAGACCGTGTTTTGCAAACTTCAAATCTTATGTCTTCTTGAATGGATGCTTTCTTTCTTCCACTACTATCTAAGTGATTTCAATTCTGAACAAATCACTTAACACCTGATGGCTTTTATTTAAAACACTTAAAAATGTCTTGGCTCAGTTTTACAATTGAAAAAAACTCCATACAGTACACTCATGTATCAAATGTGAAATGTTGTAGAATAGTATTGAAGTACTACTGGTATGACTGCTTCTGCTTCAAGGAAAGGCATGAGGATTTTTTTTTTTAATGGAACATGAAATTTAATAGACATTTTGGCATTATCGTCTATGTGGAAAAAGCTTGTTAAAATCTGCCACATTTTCTTTCACACATTTATAGTAACAATATATACAGCAGTCTTCAGTTCTAGCTCTGGAGAATTTTCTATTTACTCTATGTTTTGAAGATAATAGTAAAAATATATTTCTAAATAATTATGATATTGAAGTTTTTTCAACTTTAACTGGATATGGGAGGAGTGGTGCTTTCTCTTTTCTGACACTTCAGTATAAAACTATGCATTTGGCTTAAATTTAAGCTTCAGACTGGATTTATATGCTCTATATATTGCAGACTTGACATTTGCTTAATCCAGAAAGATTCTTGAATTCAAATAAGCTTATTGGATGTCAGTGCTGAGCACTAAACCAGCAACATAATCCAGACTTTAAATAGCATTTATTTTTAAAACACAGGGAAATGATATGTGGTAAAATAAGTCCAAACCACTAGGTTATATGAATTGAAATCTTGTTAACACTTGTGATAATAGTCCTTTTAAAGCCTAAATAATTTTGAAAAAAAATCAAGCTTCCAGTCAATTAGATATTGTGACTTTTTTACCCATTTTAGAGAACTCACTTTTGTTACCATATTCTTTTTTTTCCAAATCCATTTTTTTTTGATGTGATGATCTACTGGTACTTTCTCTGTCCTATTTAGACTGCATTTTATAAGCTAATGGCTCTTCATAAGAACTAGAATTTAAGGGAATATATTACCATGTGATGAAGTTACCTATGATTTTATAGTTGAACAAGTGTAACTGTTATGTCAAATTCCCCAAAGGAAAACAGAATTTTCTCTTTCAAAATACTACTAATAATACTAATACTAGAAATAATAATAATAATTTCTTATCTGAATCTGTGCAAAAAATGTACTTATTTAATTCAGAGTGTAATTTTAGTGGCATGGTTAAACTGAGCATAGTCCATATTTCAGATGAGCAGTTTAAAATACTAACAAGTAGTATTTCCAACCTAAATGATTCTGTGATTGGGTAGTTTTGTGATATCCTCTGGAAGACTGACTACAGAACAGCATCTGTGGTTTTTTCTGCCGTGAATGATAAGAGATTATACAAAGATCTTTAAATTCAGTAGTCATGCTTTTTTAAAAGTCTTTTATTACTAATGATATGTGTCTTCTGACCTTTAAGCTGCACAAAGCAAATGATGTTAAAAGCAGTGTCTGTACAGAAGTACCATGTAAATCTGATTTAGAGTCAAGACATAGGCTGTGTAGTGACAAGTCCCTTGGAAGAGCTTTTCTTTTCTCGTTTATGCTATTCTGGTACTCTTTTAACACTGACGTGTTAGGGTCCTACTGTGAAATTTCTGAACTTTCACCAGTTGCTGGCAACTTTCCTTGTAAAACTTCTTCCTGATCTCGAGCTCACACACTCTCAGTCCCTAATCTGAAGGCATAACTCTCCTCCTTCTTGACAATGGGAGTGACAGTGGGAGGCAGGTAGTTTAAGGGATTAAAGATCTTTTCCTTCTGCTGAGGGAAGGAATCCTGCTACCAGTACTGTGTTGTATAAATGGGCATTGGAATATAAAGCAAATAAATTTGGTAATGTTGAGTTAAAGCTGAAAGTTAGAAATCCAGTTATTTTCTTTGTACACGTTTACTCTCCTAATCAAATTTTACTTCATTAATTGAAGTTTTCTATTTCAAAAGAAAAAAAATAGCTGAGGTCCAGCCACTAGATTTTATTGTGTGCACTATTTCTGTTTTCACTCAAAATCAAGTCACCTCCTTAGCCCACTGGGCTGACCTGTAATTTGGTTCTGACTGCTTTCAGCAGTGGTGGTCTGTGGATGTGCTTGTGATCTTACCTTGCTGTTTGCTGAATGTGCAGTTGATACAGTTCAAAAAGAAAAGCTCATTACATTATGTCGCATTCTCAGGGGTTTTTTGCAGAGGGCTTTACCCTCAGATCCGATCCTTGTGCACTGTATGTGCTCAGGAAGGATGTGTAATCTTAGACACAGAGAGCAGCCACCCTGAAGGCTCTCCCCTTGGCACCATTGTTCCTGAGGTATTTTCTAACACTGAGGAGTCACCGAGTCACGAGGGCCCTCAGAACCTTCCCAGTGCTGTTATTCTGGTGAGGAGGAGCCAAGGTTTAGTTCTGCATTGTGCTGCATCCTCTCAAGAGATGGAAACAAAAGAAACAACAAGAGGAAGAGAGCCCACCAACCACCTGACTAACCAGAGAACTCTCAATTAACACTGATAAAACTTTAAATGGCAATGTGCCACAGCTTGGCTCCAGGTTTAATCAAAGTGATAGAAGATAATAGTGTTTTTTCAGTAGCCTTTGAGCAGTGTTCTAGCACTAGAATATCTTGTGCTACTCAAGACTCAAAAAAGTATGAATACTAGCAGTGAGCTTCATTAAAAATTCCACTTTTTTACTTTGAGCAAATGCAGTACATTTTTCTCTAAAATCATCATTTTTTATGCTAAAAATATCTAATTGCAGCTTACCCTTTCCTAGCTCAGAACTCAGACTCAAATGACAATGGTAATAGCAGAAGAAAACATCCCTTGATACGTTAACATTTTGCCATAACATCCTGACTGAAACATCTTTAAAATCTGCTGCTGGGAATGATATATGAGGTATATATCAAATATGCTATATGAGATATGCTATGTGGGATACATTCACATTAGAGAAGTGGTGAAGGAAAAGTTGCATTCTAAGTGCAATTAATTTTGGTGGGCTTTTTGTGAGGAGAATCACTTTCAGGACAGGGGCCCTGAGCTTGACAAAGGCTTTCAGTATAGCAGTATAGCTGTTAAAATTTATAATTAGTGGTGAAAATAGTTATTAAAAATGAGCACTGCAGCATATACCCCAAAACAGTTCTAAAAATACACTTCTTGCTAGGCTAAAGGAGAGAAAAAAATCCCTGCATTGTAAAGAATTTTACTCTGCAACAGAAATAGCTGTCCTTGAAACAACCTTCAGAACTGTCGCATCTACACCTGACAGTCAGGCTTGTAAGACTTATATCTTGAATTGTTTGGCTGTCTTCTTCTCAACTGCTTTTACAGTAATCTCTGTAGAAATAGGCAATGATTAGTACATTGTGTATTTCCTGGGAATTGTGAGTCATTCCAGAATGAGCTGTACATATGAGGGATATTCAGTGCACCTAGATTTCAACAAATTACTCTGGTCCCCAGATTAAGAGTCATCTTTATATACTCTCTTAGTAATTATGGGAAAGAGACCTATTTTACTGCAAAATGATGCAAAGTTTTGGGTGAGCTGAATTATTTTAAGAGTTTGTCCTCCTGTATTGGCCATATAGGGTTGGCACTGAAATCAGTAACAGATTACTGAACAGTTGCTCTATTTAACTGTTTGGAAAGGCCAGGGAGATAATTTCATAGAAGTTCAGGTACAAAATGCACAAAGGTGGTTGTCAATTTATTGACTCCTATTAAAAGCAGGGAGTACCATAAAGTTTCCTTTTATGACTTTCACTGATTGCACAGACCTGTGTCACCCATTTTCTAGGTGCTCACTCTATCCCAGTCTCTCTGACTCATCCTGCCCGTGGAAAGCAGCTGACAGCAATCCTTCAAGCTCACCTCTGCAAGGCAGGCTGTAGGAGAGGGTGTGAGATCCCCATGCTGGCTTGACAAAGACTGTATGAGGAGCAGTACAAGATGGTACACACAGAGTCCAGTGCTGTCTTGGCCAAGGTCTCCAGATGACAGTTTAGTGGCTGTAGTAGTGTACAGTGTACAGTGGCTGTAGTAGTGTAGTAGTGGCTTAAGTGGGAGGTTTTGGAATTCTGGTTCAATCTTTGGTTCAATCCTGAATCTTCAGGCCAGTTCTTCCTCTCCTGGAACTCAGTGTGGGCTTTGTTATAGCAAGAAGTGTGTGCTTCTGCATTGAGGACACTCCTACGTAGGATGGCTGTGCTGCAAACTTCTCTCAGGCTGTAGAAGCAGTAGGGAGTTCTGGGAACAAAGGCCTTAGAATAAGCATATCTCCAGTCCCATAGCTAAAACACATCTCTATATCTGAATAATGTTCTTCTGTATAATACAATGGATAACAGCAATGCCTGAATGAAGAATAGTTTACTTTCTGAAGAAAACAGGAGGAAGATGTTCCTCCTGCATTCAGAACTCCTCAGGAGAAATTCTCTGCAAGTGGTACTTTACTGTTGTGCCTGTTCACTTGCTCAGCAACTCGTTTCTCCTGAAGGTGGGACACTTCAGCAAGCATTTTGTACCGATGGAGGTTCCCCTTTATTGTCTCAATATGGCTGTGAGCACAGTGCATGGGCCTGATTCATGAGGAACTAATCCCAAAGAGTCCTTCTAGAGATCTCCTATTTGCTCGGTTAAGAGCACATACTTCCCCCTGAAATTTTTCAGGGATACAGCTGTTTCTTGAGGCTGTTGTGAAGGAATGATAATCTGCTTTGTTTACAGGTCATGAAAAGCTGCACAAGCTTTGTCAGATTGTGCAGAGCTGGGCACAGGCCACCTCTGAATCAAAAGCCCCATAACTCTGCAGGGCCACAGTGTGCTCTCAGGAACATTGCATAAGCTGCAGCCTGTAGTGCTGTCAGTCATTTAAATACAGAGGGGAGCACAGGTTTGTCTGCAAAGCATTGTGCAGATGTAGCTGGTGGCTTATTGCTGAGGTCTTACACTTTCTAAAGTCAGGTACAGATTTTTCCAAGATACCAGACCGTAGTTTTATTTAAGCAGATTTCACAAGATGTATCAAGATATATCTGTGAAGAAAAAAAACTGATTTTAAGTGTGAATTAATATTGCTTTGTGCAGCCTCCAGAGAAATAGAATCACCAGCAATGTCAGATCCTGTAGAGGTTTCTCGGTGTTGATTCTTTGTCATTTTACTGCTGTTTGTAACTGCTGGGAGGTGTACAGCTGTTTCCACCTTCACCTTACAAAAACCTAATTATTTTTAGTTTCTTCTTTGTGCTCAGACTAAGGCCAGCCCTTTTCCTGTCACTTCTTGGTCTGTAGATGATTCTCCAACCAGTTAAGGCAGAGAGTTCAGCAGGGCATCATGAGTCACACTTTCCTTTTTGTGGTATTTTTGGAACTATCAGAAATCTTTCAAATACATTCTGACAATTTGAACAAGAAAAGCTGTGGTTGCCTCATTTTGATTTAACTGAATCTTGAAAGATAAGTGGGGGGAGGGGACCATTGGTGTGTAAGAGAATGCACAGAAACTATGCTGCCTTGACTCATTTTCTTGTCCTTACTGCATTGATGTTTCTGGCCTTTAGCTGCCTGAATTGCTTGTCGGGCATGCTTGTAAAATCCAATGCCTCCAACATATTTTTGAGCAGAACAGAGATACATGGTTATTTCAGTTCACAATGTCTGTGTGCATGATCTTAATGAAACTTCAGCACTGATGTCAACAGCACTGTGACTTGTGGTTTTTTCTAAGTGGCTGGAGTGAAGCAGTATAACTGCCCTTGAGGGGTCTGTGCCCTTTGACAGCAAAGTGGAAAAATATTGTGTTCTGCAAATCTGTCACTCTTATGTACTCTGGAGAATGGAGAATATAATCTGGTCCAACAAGCACGAGTGTTCTCATAAAGTCAGCTGAAGAGGATTACAAGAGGATCGATTTTATGTAATTAAACTTCTCTGGCATACACAAAGATCTGTTTCCTTGAAAGAAAAGAAAATATAGAAAAAGAAAAGTGTCCATGACAGGAGCATTCTCCTCCCTTCCTGCAATTGTTAGTTTCTTACATTAAGTGAAAAATGGTAACTGAAACTAATCCTGGGAAATACCACTCTCTCACTGATATGCAGTAACATTTAAGGATCTAATATATTTTAAAAAATGTGTTCAATGTGTAATGGTTCCACTAGAAATGGAAAGCAAAGCTTGACAGATGCTTTGTTTTGGGTCTTTCTTCAGCAACGAAAAATATAGAACAGTAAAGCTTGACACAGTCCTACAATTCCCACATCTTTCCCTTGTGTACATATTGATAGCTCTCTCTCAAAGTCACACTGATATTAGATGCATCCTCTGGACACAAAATGACCTTCATACAGGTACAAAGAAAAAATCATTTCAGCTGTCTGAATTTAAATATTTTCAAATGAAACTTTTAAAAAGAGGTACAAATAGGAGTGTGAATTATAGAAGGGATGGATTTCTATTGAGAGGGTGAGATATTGTCTGCACCTCTGACTTTGGATTCAGTGATGCTCTTTAGCTGCTAAATTCAAATCAAACAGCAGCAGATTATGCAAGTCTGAGGAGTTAATTTAAATCTTAATATTTCCACCTCCTCTTTAATACAACCTGGGGGTACATGCTACCAAAAGTGGTCTCATGCTGCTGTTGCAAGGACAGTACTATCAGGACAGCTCTCATAGTAAAACTGGATTCCAAAGGAAAGGGAAGAATAGGTCAAACCTAAGATCATGTAGATCCTGTCAATCCTTTGGTTCATTTTGCTTCCTGGTCACTTAGTCTCCTCACTGGATACTGTGCTGCTATTTTGGCGCAGAAACTGTGAAACTACGGTAGCTCTTGCAAGGAAGTCTTACATGTTTGTGTCTTGATATTAAAGTGGCAGATTTAGTCAGCTGTGGGTGTAAAGCTCCTGCCTTTGCATTAAAAAACTGTAGTAGTAGCTGGCATCTGTATAAAGGAGGAAGAAACTGGCACCAGGATGAGGACAGGCCATTCTGTCATCCTCAGGGAATGATTGTTAGAGACAAGAGAAATTGAAAGAAGTGATAGATGAAGTGCACTCCTGTCTGGATTTCCATCATCCAGATTGTGATTGCACTTACAGTTTGGGAGGGCATCATTTGCCCATTTCTTCCAGCCCCTTTTCAGTCCTGGCAGTTAGTTATTGCACCAAGTTGGTGCCTGCTTGAGTTTCTGCACCTCCATCCCTCATCGGTTCACAGCCAGCATGACCTGAAGCAGCACTTATGAACTAGGTGATGTTGATGGAACAGGTACAGCCCATTAAATATGCAGTAAATCTGTGGGTGTTCAGCTTTCCCCATCAGGGTGATGTTCACGCACTCTAACTTTCCATCTTGGTCAGACCACACTCTTTCTTCTGTCATCTCTTCACTATATATCAAAATTCTTGCCTGTGTAGAAAACACCTGTCTGCTTTTACCTATCCCATATATTCAAATACCAAAATTAAATAAAGAATTTCCCTGGTCTTGTCTGGGATCAAAATAAAGAGTGAGTGCTTCACACAACAGTTTCCTGGCTGTCTCAGTTTACCAAGGTAAATGTTTCTTGGGTTTGAGAGGTGCCTTCCCACCAGTGGCATCAAAGGGAGTGAGGTCATATCAGGAGATCAGATTAACTTAATAGTTTTTCTCTGCCTGTGCCTCATTACACATCTGAGCTTGATTTAGTTTGTGAACTCTGCTGTTACTTATCCAGTTTCCCTCTCTCTTATTTTCCCTCATCTCATAAAACAAGTATAACTAATATGAATTGTAAACCTTGCATTCTCTGCTGTGTTTGCTCTATTTAGCAATGCCTTTACTCTTGGATAAAGAATGATCCAAGTCTCTGGGAATTTCCTTGCTAATTAAAATAAGACTGCATAAAGTTGGGTTTATGATTTGATTGAAGGAGAAAAGAAATCTAACTTTAAGACAAATTTAAACTTGAAGTTTAACCCTGATAAGAAAGATATTTGAAATTTTGTTTGCTTCTCATGCATGACTTTTTCTCCTAGCAAGTCCAAGAAAATTCAGTCAAGATGTATTTCACTTACCCCAGTGGTTCTGTAGCACTTTGTTTGTGTTATAGTGTGGTCATCTCAGCCAGACTTTGAAGCACTGTCATAACTAAGCTAGAAATGTTTCCATCCCAAGTGCTCTGTCTGCATCATCTTTGCTGTACTATTTCATTATACACCCCTGGTTTTGTCCTATACATAACTGTACATGCTTTATAAATATGTTCTTTTTCTTTTACTTGTATTGCCCAGCTCCTGTCTTGCAGCTGATGTAGGGGTGTGATCTAAGCAGGGATCTCTAGAGTGACAAAGTTCTTCATGGTAGCAGTTCTGGGATCAAATCATAGCTTTTGAACTGTCAGGTACAGGTGTGCTGTACCAAGGAGTTGACTCCTGTCCTGCTTTTCAAACATTTGTGTGTTTAAATTCAGAACAATGGAAAGCTAGAATGTTTTGGCCTTCAAGATGGTTGCAGATGCAAGATCAGGAGATGGTATCTCTTTCTTTTCTAGATTTGAACGTATCCACACAAAGAAAGGGAACTACAGTAAGTCACTAGTTTCAAACCAAGAAGAGGTAGATGATTTAGCAACCTTGGAGGTACTGGATGAGGTAAGAACCTCTTTTTTCATGTTTTCCTGAAGAGGAGTAGTCACATATTAAAACACAATGGTGTGCTGTTGATTTTCAAATTCAACTGTATTGTCACACTTCAGTAGTGTAAGTGTACAATGACATTTCACCACTTTATGCCAAATATTTTAGACAAGATTTACTGTGTCAGAAAGGTTCCAACTAAAAGCTAAAATAATCTCCAGAGTTAAAACTATAGACCAAACAGTATTGTAACACCATTGACTAAACAGGATTTATATCACTGGATTTTATTACAGCTAAGTATCCAGTTTGCAATGGTGTGTTAACCTGAAATTGGTCTAGGTCCAAGACCTTCCATCCCTATTTCTTGAATACTGAGAGTTGTCTTAAACTAGCTCACCATACTCTCCCAGACAGGGTTCTTGCTGACTTGTTTTGGTGTGGAAATGCATGAGGGTCAATTTATGTCAGCTGAGCCTCTCAACTGTCAATGCCTGCTGGTGAACCTTTGACCAAATTACTGATACAAATACCACTGGTTTGTCAAAAAATTCAAAAATTAGTCCACTGGGTGCAGGGAAACATGACATAAGGGAGGGAGGAAGTCTGCTGTGTTTATGCTTTAAGCTTCAAAACCAGAAAGAAGAATTGTGCTGCAGCACAATATCTGCAGGTCTTGGAGGCCATCAGTGGTTGTAAACAAACTGTCATTCTTCATCTACTGAGCTCTGCATAGACTATAATTCACATTCTCTTATCTGTACAACTTCTCTGGTATATTGTGTCTTTGTCAGTCCAGAATATTCATTGTGGCACTTGAGCTGGTAAACTGTATCATGCTGACAGCTCACAGAACATCTTCCATCTTCCCAAGAGCTTTGTTATAGTAGTTGATGTTTAGTTAATTGTAATTGAACTAACCCAAAATTCATCTACTGGATTAAGTTCAAGTTTAAGCATTGTTTTTGTATTGGGAAGAGTAAGACTGTTGTGGGGTTTTTTTTATCTTTTACTATGATACATATAAACAATCCAAGACAAAGAGATTTTATTGCATATAAAAAGCAGACAAACTGGAATATATCCTATCTCCCCAGAGGTGGGGCATTCTCATGGAAGGCCTCAGGAAGTCTCTGTCTAAATGCATCGTTTGACTATGTGGTGTTCCTAAATCAAATCCAATTTAAAACCACTTCCACATATGAATGGCAGCTTCTCAGAACTGTATTCTTTCTTCCACTTAATCTTTTCTTCCAGTTTAGATAGCCCCATTATCAGAGCAAAACAGGAGACCTTCTATCAGCGCAAGAAATAATTTCAGAAAGGGCAGAAGTTCCCCTAAAATAATTCTGTAATGTGGATCTGGTTCTGGCCAAGAGGAAAGAAACCTTCAAGACCAAAAAGTTTATCAAGGCAATGGAAAACAAAGATTTTCTCCTTATGTTTTCTGTTGAAGGAAATACAGCCACTACAACTGTTGAGAATTCAGCTTTTAAGTGTAATAAACAGGACACAGTGTACAACACAGTGAATAGATTGATAGATGAGGAAGGAAAGCAATTCCTTCTGTACTCCTCTGCTGCCAGTTGGTCTGTTCCAGTGGGTATGGGGTCTAAATATTTTCACATGTACCCCAGATTAGCCTCAAGGCTGGCTTGAATTTCTTCATTCACCTGTGTGGCCTGTTTTGATTGGAACCTAACCAGGGACTTTATATACCCAGCTGTGTATGCAGAAGAAGCTGAGGGAAATTACGTCAAGAAATTTCAATGCCACTAATGGGCCCTTCTTTTTTCTTGGTTCATGGGGAACTGGCTCTGCAACAGCAAAGAAAAATCACAGCAGAGACTGATTGTTAATAGGGAAAGATGCCTCATTGTTTACATTAAAGGGAACAAAACAGTGAATATCTGTGTTGTATCATAACTCAGAGTAATGTTAGAGCAGCTGTAATGGCAGTTATGGACTCAATCAAATGGATCTACTACTTTGCCTCTGTCTTCAGTGGGAAGATGGCTTGTCCCCAGGACAGCTGTCCTCCTGGGTTGATTGATGGTGCTAGGGAACAGAATGGTCCCCCTATTATCCAAGAGGAGGCAGTCAGAGAGCTGCTGAGATGCTTGGATATTCATAAATCTATGGGACCAGATGGGATACATCCTAGGGTGATGAGGGAGCTGGCAGATGAATTTGCAAAGCCACTCTTCATCATTTACCAACAGTCTTGGATCACTGGCGAGGTTCCAGATGACTGGAAGCTGGCCAATGTGACACCCATTCATAAAAAGGGTAGGAAGGAGGATCCTAGTAACTATAGGCCAGTTAGCCTGACCTCAGTATCTGGCAAGATAATGGAGCAGTTTGTACTGAGTGTCATCATGCGGCACTTACAGGATGGCCAGGGTATCAGACCCAGCCAACATGGGTTTAGGAGGGGTAGGTCGTGTTTGACCAACCTGATCTCCTTTTATGACCAGGTG
>VWZP01005528.1:58019-203387 GCA_013396995.1 Dicaeum eximium
GGAACACAAGCCATATGAGGAACGACTGAGGGAGCTGGGGTTATTCAGCCTAGAGAAAAGGAGACTCAGGGGTGACCTTATTGCCCTCTACAATTTCCTGAAAGGTGGCTACAGTCAGGTGGGGGTTGGTCTCTTTCCAAGCAGCAACCGACAGAACTAAAGGACACAGTCTCAAGCTGCGTCAAGGGAAATGTAGGTTAGATATTAGGAAAAAGTTCTTTACAGAAAGAGTGATCAGGTACTGGAATAGCCTGCCCGGGGAGGTGGTGGAGTCACCATCCCTGGATGTGTTTAAAAAAAGACTGGATGAGGCACTGGATGCCATGGTTTAGTTGAAGTGTTAGGGCTGGGTTGGACTCGATGATCTTAAAGGTCCCTTCCAACCTTGCAATTCTGTGATTCTGTGATCTTGCTTGATAAGTTACATGAAACTTTAGTAGTAGAAATGTAGACAAGGCTGTCTCACGGAAACCTCTGATGAACTGAATGAAAGCAGTACTTACTAACTCCTTTTTCTACAGGCACTTGAGGATCCGTAAGTATATATTGTTCAAAGTGAGAGAAAAAATTAGAAATACCAGTGTGTTTGAAAATATTACTTAATTTTGATCATGATCCATTGTACTCCTGAATATAAATACCTTCCTTCCCCATCCTCACTCATTGAAATGATATAAATATTTTATACATTTTCCTAACATTCTTTTTTCCTCCATGTGATTCATTGTTCTTGTTCCTTCTCCATCAGAATACAGTAACAGAACAGTTGCAGAAGGGTTATGCCAAGGACCAGATCTACACATATGTTGGGGACATTCTCATCGCTGTCAATCCGTTTCGGAACATAGATATTTATTCTTCACAGGTGTGAAAATTTAGGTTTTGTTACTTTAAACTAGCATCAAATTCCACTAAAATATAAATATTTGTGTTAAGTGTAAAGCAAGACCATCCTTGAGATTTATTTTAGCTTACTCTGAAAAACAGAATTACCAGTAGAGATGTTCTTTCAAGTGCACATTGACACAAATTCTTAACACTTGCTGAATTTCAGCACAGAAATGAGAAACTCCAAAATAATTAATTTCTAGTGTCTTTATGTCTGCAGTGTAAATCATGCACAAAGCAAATCCTGTAAGATGTTAACTTCTGTGACTTTGTCTCTTCATTATACAAAAGGGAATTTGTCTCATTATAGAAAAGAGGAAAGATATTAAATTTGGATCATACAATAATTTGGGGTTGTTAATTATCAGATACTACAGGTACAGAAAAGATCTCAAGTTTTAACATCAATACCATGCAGAGATACTAATAGGAAGGGAAGCACAAAAAATTTAAATAAGTTGGAACTATGATATTTGACAACAGTAAATTTTCTCCTAATAAATTGAGTTTAATAATGTAATCAGGGCTAAAATTATAGAAAATTGCACTTCATTTTTTTAGCAGTTCTTATAGTCCTAAATACATACAGATTCATGGTATAGTGAGTGTAGTAACAGCTCCCTCAGAAAACATCACTGCTGGAAACTTCAGCATGCTGTACACTAATCTAAAAATAAAACCAAACTTAAAAAAAAAAAAAAAAAGGTTTTTAAAGGACAGTGATAATGTTTTCATTTTTCTTACACTTAGCATTCCAAACTGTACATTGGAGCCAAACGGACTGCCAACCCTCCTCACATTTTTGCTGTTGCTGACATAGGCTATCAGTCCATGGTGACCTACAACTCTGATCAGGTATAGATGAGGTGTCTAATTACATCCTCTGCCCGGCTGAGAGGTGTGTGATGAGCTCAGTCTTGCTCTGTTCTCTGCAGTGTATTGTTATTTCTGGAGAGAGTGGAGCTGGCAAGACGCAAAGTGCCCATCTGCTGGTTCAGCAGCTCACTGTCCTGGGCAAGGTAAGTGGCAGAGGGGATGTCTGTAAGGCTTTAAGGCTTTGCTATCCTGGTCTAAAGGGCTGAACCTATGGACAGGGGGTTGTGGGGTGAGACTGTTACACATTTTCCAAAGAATATTGGAACATGATGTTGATCTATCTACTCCTTCCTCCCTCCTGAACTAGGGTCACTTGAAAATATGCTGGGGTTTCCACAAAGAAAGTACCCACTACAATGAGGGCTGTGATTTAGTCAGATCCTTGTTTAATTGAGTGCCTTCAAGTCACCCAAGCAATACTGAATAAAATCCTCTTCTAGCTTCTCATCCTTCCACAACCAGATTGCTGTCAGTGGGACATAGTCATTCTGGGAAGTGGCCACCATAACTGTCTAAATGAAATGCCATTTTTATTATGCCCCAGGTGAGATGAAAGCAATCCAATGGATTGGTAGGGTGCAGTGGAGCAGTAACCAGATGCTAACAAGGATCCTAAAAGCAGATTGGCTATCTCAGAGCCACAAAACCACAGAAACCACAGAAATTCATAGTGTTGTTATCATTATATGTATTTCTTCCAGATAGCCTTAGTTCTGAGGATTGCTATATTCTGACAGATTTCATTTTTTATATATATATATGTGTGTGTGTGTGTGTATGCCTTTGTCTCCATATAATTCCCATGGGAATAGCTGCCCTGATTATGTCACACTTCACAATACCAATGAGAAGATTAAAGGAACACCTAAAAATGATGAACCGAATGAAAGCAGTGTGAATGTGTGACACTAAAAATGTGTGAATTTCAATAATCACTGATAATTTGAAGTAATATCTTTTTCATATCCAGGCTAATAACAGGACTCTGCAGGAGAAGATTCTCCAGGTGAACAACCTTGTAGAAGCATTTGGGAATGCAGGCACTATCATCAATGATAATTCAAGCAGATTTGGAAAATATTTGGAAATGAAATTCACTTGCGGTGGCACTGTAGTAGGAGCTCAGATTTCAGAGTACCTCCTTGAAAAATCCAGAGTTGTCCACCAGGCAGTGTAAGTATGAAAATTGTATTTGACCTAATTTGGGGGTTACAGAATAGGCCTATGATGCAGGAAATCACTTTGCTTTAAAACACAGAGATGAACAAGGTACCTGGATTTTTTTTCTTAAAATTTGTCTATGAATACCTTATGAATCTGTAAGCTAGCTGAAAACTACTCCAGATTTTTTTTTCATTGCCTCCTGGATTATTTTTAAAAATCTTATCAAAATGCCCATGTGATATATAAAATAAGAATGGGGAAAGAATTTAAAACTTACTAATAGTTCAGGTATACATTTCTTTGTGGGATTTTGGAGTATTGTGTTAGGTATATCACTTGGATTTACGTCCTCTAAATTTCCTGTAGTTTTGTAGCTTATTTCTTTGTTTGTTTGGCTGTTTTCCATTTTGGAACATCTAATAGGATTTGTTTATAGATGGTTATGGGTCAAAGATCCCTGCTAAGGATGACTTCGGATGCTGATGGATGAGAGGCTGGACATGAGCCAGCAATGTGCCCTCCCAGCCCAGAAAGCTAAACGTGTCCTGGGCTGCATCAAAAGCAGAGTGGGCAGCTGGTCAAGGGAGGGGATTCTGTCCTTCTGCTCTGCTTTGGTGAGACCCCACCTGCAGTGCTGTATCCAGCTCTGGGGTCCCCACTACAGGAAATATGTGGAGAAATTGCATAGAAGGCCACAGGCCACCAAGATTATTAGAGGGATGGAGCACCTCTTCTACAAGGAATGGCTAAGAAAATTGGGATTGTTCAGCCTGGACAAGAGAAGGCTTAGGGGTGACCAAATAGCCACCTTCCACCTGAAGGGAGCCTGCAAGAAAGATGGAGAGAGACTTTTTGCAAGAACATGTAGTGACAGGACAAGGGGCAATAGATTTAAACTGAGAGAGAATAGGTTTAGATTTTATTTTAGAAAGAAAATCTTTATTGTGAGGGTGGTGAGGCACTGGAACAAGCTGCCCAGAGAAGCTGAGGATGCCTCATCCCTGGAACTGTTCAAAGCCAGGCTGGATGGGTCTCTGAGCAACCCGGTCTAGTGAAAGGTGTCCCTGCTCATGACAGGGGAGTTGAAAGTAGATGATCCTTAAGGTCCCTCCCAACCCAAGCCATTCTATGGTTCTATGATATAGTGGTGCCCCTGAGACAAAGACCTGAGCTCATGCACAAAGCAGGGGTTTGAGCACAATTCCTTTATACCACTTGGTAGTGACTGACTTGGGTATCTCAGGGCTCAGTTGTGGTTGCAAATTTTCACCTAGTTCTTTCTCATAAGGAGCCCAGGAACCTTAAATATGTAATAAACCTCTGTCCTAGGTTTGGGCATCTAGCTTCTAGGCAAAGCATGCCAAGTCATAAGGCCCTTTTGCTGAATGTCTGCTTCATGGTTCAGGGCTGAGACACGACAGATCTACTGCATTCAGTGAACCAAGAGTGTATACCTCTCCCACAGTCAGAAGGCTTTTCAAAATAACTGGAGTTAAGCAGCCCATTCAGTGTGGGTGGGTGAGCAATGTGCAGGATCTCACACAGCATCTACCAATTGCATCAAGGGCAGAGCAGCACTGAGCTGCTTTAGCACCGAGCAGCCACCCTGGCAGTGTCAGGACAAACACGCAGTGGCATGAAAGGGTGTTCACAGGAAGTTCTGTAATAAAGCTGCTTTCAGAGTCTCTGTCAGTTTGCATGAGTCTTCTTGCCTGTTATTAAAATAACATTTAGTAATAGTATGTGTGTCACCAGTAAATGTAGCATGGTTATATTACTAAATCAGTTTGTTGTTTCTGTTGTTTCAGAGGAGAGAAAAATTTCCATATTTTTTATTATATTTATGCTGGTCTCGCAGAAAAGAAAAAACTGGCACATTATAAACTGCCAGAATATAGACCTCCCAGGTAATGCAGTTTATTTTTGCATAAATTGATTACTAAGAAATGCGGTGTTGAATTCTCAGCCTCATTTACATTCTAACTCTGTATCCATCAACTCTTTCAGATATCTGCAAAATGATCATTTCAGAATAGTGCAAGATTTCATGAACAATAGCTTTTATAAGTCTCAGTTTGAATTAATAGAACAGTGCTTCAAAGTCATAGGTTTTACACTGGAGGTGAGTGCTGATAACCCTTTTCTTCTGTGAACTTTACCAGCTACCCTAATCAGGAAAAACTTATATAAAGCATTCAAATCTCCCTTGTTCCTTTAGCATACTGTGTTTATGTTGTAGGATCTTGCATGGTCAACTTACTGTAATATAGTAACATTTAAACTTTTAAGGTTTCAAGGCATTGGTAAACCAATAAAATTATGTTAGTCAACAAGACTTTGAAATGAATGAACACAGCACAGCTGAGTAATCGGCAGGGGGGAGATTTTAACAAATTTAATGCATAGAAAATTAAGTTGTGACTCTTTATTAGCCTAGTTAATTCTAGGCCTGTGAATATGAGCCTCATCTCAGTTTTAAGAGGAAGTCCATGGTGAGAGTTCTAAAAATTCATTGAGTTGATCTGAGTATTGATGAACTCAATACATTGTCACAACTCTGGGGATAAAGTTGAATGAAGTTCTTAAATCCTTTTGGTGATGAATCTCATCACTAAACAGTAACTGAACCCATTCTTTCTATATTATCTCATATCATTGTTCAGCTAGCTGTTAAACCCCTCTCCTCAGTCTGTCTTTGGTAGAATTAAAATAAAAAAAGGAATGGATTTGTAAAGGAAACAAATCCCATCCTGTGTCCTAGTTTTACCTTACAAGAAGTCATGCATCACAGGTGTCATTTATCTCTGACTTTATTTCTAAACAATGTAAATAGTAGAGGTATGATCCATACAGTATCCATGAAATATAGCACTAGTGCTGCAGAATGGATGTGTGTTTTAATTTCTCTGAGAAAACTGCGTGTGGTAAGGAGCTTTTCACAGAAAATTGCTCACTTCAGTTGACTGTTTCTGGCTTCCCTCAATGTAAATATTTGAAATAGCTGGCAGAACAGATTTATTCACCTATTTTGCTCCTCCATAGTCATTTTGCATTAGGGTGTAGTAGCAGTGGCATTCACAGTCTCTTTCTCCTCTACATGTTATTCACAACTGCATTTGGTAATATCACACCTGTACTATCACAGCCTTTCACTTGTGCTTTCACCTCTCCAGAACCAGCATGAAAGGACATTCATGGTTCAGCACTGACAGCAGTTTTGTCACAGCACCAGAGACCTTGATAAGTCCTAATTTAAAGCATGAAAAGCAGCAAGTCTGTTTTTGTTTCCAGTTCTTTTGTTCACTTGGATGGGTGGAAACAATAATCTTGATCATCCAAAAGAGGCCTTCCCTGTACATTGAAGATGCAGTTAGACCCAGGTCACTGGCTGCATTGTGCACCTCTAGCATGGATCTTCACTTGATTAACTCAGAAAGCCACTGGGGCTGAATCTGTGAAGAATTATTTACCTGTAGAACCCCACAGTTTCAGAAGCAGGCTGAGTGCCACAGGCAATCTGCTCGTGGCAACTTGTGAGCCCCAGCCATGTCAGCCTGCCTTGCATCCTCCTCAGGGTGAATGAGCCTGTCTGAGGCTGTGCTTGCAGGAGTGAAGGAAGAGGCTTCTTCCCCCAGTGAGGTTCTGATATTGGATACATGTGCAAAGACAACTTTTTTTCAGTGAAAAAAATATCCCATAGGACATTGAATTCCTTTCCTAAGTTCACTTTTTAATAATACAGCCTTAAGCTTTGACATTCATCCCAGTGCAGAGAGGAATTTCTATATAAGCATGTTCAGTGTTTTATTAGCAGAAAGCCATGGACAGAAAAAAATCTTCAGTTAGAACTGAGACCTAAACAAAGCTTTATTTCTTTGAAATCTGCTTTTAACTGACTGACAGGCTTTAAAAGTAACTACTGTCAGTACTCCCTGTCCTAAAATCACACTGTTTTATTTCAAGCTGCACAGCAAAATTAGTAAGAAAGGACTGCCTGAGGGGAACAATAATTATGTTGTATGAGACAGACCAAGCCAGATTTCAAACACACTGGAAAAGGGCAAAAAAATGTCAGCAGCTATACATATTGTATAGCATGATGGCAGCAGTTAAGCTATCCATGTCTTTGCATTTCAACTGTGTCCCTAAGGTTAAAATGAAAAGGGGTGTTTAATCCTAAGTAAACTGTGTGCCAATTATCCTCAGCATAAGTTTTTAGAGTGAGCTTATCCAGTTTGTCTTGCTGTCACTGGAATCACTATTTATTAACTGCTAGATTAACTTCTGAAAGTGTTGAAAACATATTCTAGAACATATAGAGATTTTATCTGAGTAAATGATGCCTGACATGGTACCAGCAAACTATTGAGTAATATGGATAAAATCCTGTGCAATTATAAAAAGTTTATAGTTATAAAATACCAATCAGATTTGCAAAACTGCTTCTTATAAAACTACTACAAAAGTTTTCAACCTACTATTTATAAAACATATTATTACTGCATGCCTCAAAACACTCAGTGTCACAGACTGCTAGTCTGCTTTACAGGTACTCCTAGAATTTTCTGAGTAAAAAACACTCAGATCATCAGGTATAACAATAAACATTCACTGTTCAGATGAAAATTTGCAGTTAAAATCTAAGTCCAACCTACAGTGAAAGTAGTAGGTTGTACTAATTCCAAATATTATTTGGAATTTATGTATTCATGTATAGGTACTTAATTTACTGTATATATCACTTCACTGTCCAGAGTAATAACAGCCTTTTCACAGAATCACAGAATCACAGACTTAAATAAGTTGGAAAAGACCTTTGAGATCATCAAGTCCAACCTATGACTTAACACCATCTTATTAACTAAACCATGGCAGAACCTCCTAAATAATTTGAAATCTAAATTTGTTTAAGCAAAGCCCATGTTAAGATGCTTTGTTGAGTTACTAACTGACATTTTGAAAGGGAAAGTGTTTTGCCAAATCAGAGGTGTGAGGCCTCACTCTTCTCCCAGTTAAACTTTTTCTGATGACATTGATGGGAGATGATAGAGACCTATTAGTTGGACTACCTTCGTTTCCATGATACAAGAAACATCAATGCAGATGTTTTTATATTTTTGTTGATCTAGGTATTAAATCTTTAGACATGTTTGCACCTGCAGACACAGTGAAGGGTGGATATAAATAACCTCTGAATTCTTTCTGTGTAAGAGGGTATGCACACCACTGTTTTTGCTTTCCCTACTTCCTGTCAATCCTGTCCTGTCCAAGTAAGGAAGAGAGGTTAGGCTATGGTTTGTCTTCCCCTCTTTGACTGTCTGGAAAGACTTTGCTAAGTACAGAATAGGAATAATTGCTGAGAACAGCATTCCTAGAAGTAGTGGGCACGTGGGAGACAGCAGGAAACAACACATGCATATGCCCATGGCACAAACCTCAGAGGCAAATTACCTGGCTATTAAGTATTGCATTTTTTAATATACTTTTCAGGAGCTTGGAAGTGTGTACAGTGTCCTGGCTGCCATTTTAAATGTGGGTAACATTGAATTTTCTGCAGTAGTATCTGAACATATGATTGACAAAAGCAACATTTCCAATCCAGTAGCCCTTGAGAATTGTAAGTGGTTTTTTCTTGATTTAACATTGTTTTTCTTTAGAGTTTTCATAGCAAATTTATTTTATTGTAAGAGAGGTATCAATGAAAACTGTATTCACCTGGAAATTTTGCAAGAATAATTAAAAACTGAAGGTAGATTAATTGTAAGCCCACCTGAATTCAAATGCACAAAAGAAAAAAATTTCCATGTTATGCATCTTATTTGACTAACCAGTTCACTGGCATACAGGAAACATGACTAATACTGCAGATGTCTGAAAAAATCTTTGGAATTTTTCCAAGGTTATTTGAACATTTGATGAAAAACCTCATTAACACATTGAATAGTTTTTTCCCAGTTTCTTTCTCAGCTGCTCATTACTTGTTCCCCACATGTGCCTATGGAAATGCAGCTCACTAATTCTTTGGAAGGGAAGCCTTACATTACAAGCTGCTGGGAGGTGGAGGAGGCAAAGGGGGAAAGATTCTCCAGGAAACTGGTACACTTTCTCAGTAATTACACCTGGGGAGGTAATGAAGCCTTCACACTATCTTCTTGCATGTGTTCTTGCCCTAGAAAAATATTGTGGAACTGGGAAAGGAGCACCCCTTTTTTGGAGCAAAAGGAGAACAGCAGTGAGCTGTATGAGTGGGTTATAACTGAGAGGGGTATTCACACCTCACAACTTGGCTACTTCTTACACAGTCAGCTTCCAAAATCTGCTTCTGAGCTCTGCCTGTGACATTCCTTCCCAGGTGCATCCCTGCTGTGCATTCAGGCAGATGAGCTGCAGGAGGCCCTCACCTCTCACTGTGTAGTGACTCGAGGAGAAACAATTATTCGTCCCAACACTGTGGAAAAGGCCACTGATGTCAGAGATGCCATGGCCAAAGCGCTCTATGGGCGCCTCTTCAGCTGGATAGTCAACCGCATCAACACCTTACTCAAACCTGACAAACATTTAAGGTAAAAGGAGATTTTGCAGAATAAAGAGATATTTTTTTCTGTGGGAATAATATTGTCTTACACTAGAGCATTTAGTGTAGTTAAGTTCTTTTTCTCTGCTGCTTTTTTGTTTATGATCCCACCATGTTGAAAATGGTTTGTCCTGTTGTGAAAATACAATAGATATGGTTGTCAAAAGCATCTGGTGTTTTCCTATTGATCTTTATTAATTTAACCCTTTTTTTTCTTTTGTATTTTTAACCCTTTTAACTTTTAACCGTTTTTCTTTTAACCCTTTTTCTTTTGTATTTTTTTTCAGAGTAAACTTTTGATATTCATCATGTTGATTACATAGGTCAAATTCTGCTGTTGTTTACACTGATGCTGTTGCTTTTGTCACTCTTGTTTTGAGCATGGTTTCATATATATGTGGGAATAGTTTTTAAACACATTTACTGAAGGTATTGTCCACTTTACACTTACAAGGTGACATTTTAAACACCATATCAATAGCAAACAGCTTTGGATTGCAGATCTGGATTTTTTCTTCTTAAACATCTGAGGAGAGCCAAGGTTGGAATCCTAAAAATTGTCTAAACTTTTGAATACTTGGTTACAGCAGAGCAACAATAAACACTTGTTTATTGTTAAGAACTTTAATCAGTAAGTGATAGGATAAAATCCATGATAGATGGGGCAGCACTTGTAGCCTGTGTGCCTCTCTCACTTGTCTGTTACAGAGCCCTTTTCAAACTCAATACTTACTTATTATGCTGGTGAAGAGGGAGAAAATTCAACCTGAAATGCTCACTATTAAAAAAAAAAACCAAACAACTTTTGCTTGATTTTGTGGTAGTAAAATAATTTGCATTTTCTATTTTTATGTAATTGGCTCTGAAAAAGGAATGGAGCAGATAAATTTTAGCAGTCTATTAATCAAAAATGTAATTTTGAGACAGATTAAATAGTCACCAAATTCAGATCCCTCCACAATGAAACACTTCCTTTTTTGAGATGGACTTCACAAAGAGGTTTAAGTGCTATTCATGAGTGTCCTGAGGTTGATTCTTAATTTCTGATTTCCTAAATCTTTATTTTAAAAGCGGTTACAGATAGCCCCTCAAAGAGGTTTATAGAAAGAATATAATTTATATTTTACTTGCCTAGAAAGGACACTAATATTTGCCTCAGTTTGTTATAAAATTATATCCTCTTAATTTCTTGTTTCAGCAAATAAATATTAGCACTTTTTTCCAGTTGCAAAAATGATCACATATCCTCAGTATGCCCTACTTAAAATATCAAACCAAAGTTTTTCCAGTGCTTCTCTGGAATTTAATTGGTAATTTAAATTCATTCCACATCCCAGTGCACAAAGTAGTTATTTAGCTTTAAAATGTCTAGCTAGTCATTCTTTTTACTTTAATGTTAAACTAAGCAATCTTAATTGTTATGAGTAAACAATATGAAGAAATAATACCAACAACAGTCTTTCATTTCAGGCTGCTGGTGAGTAAAGCCTGTGTTATTACAAGAGAAACAAAAAGAACTGCATGTTCTTTCTGTAGTTTACTCAGCTTTTTAGAATAATTACTTACAAATATTAGCGTAAAAATAAAATTTTAAATCCCCTATTAACTTATCAGTTGACTTGGTTGTTGTGTGATTCAGTATATCTGATCTGCATTGCAATAATATTTGAATTTATCTGCATTTATGTATTTCAAACTAACAATTATTGTCATTTTAAAAGATATCTCGTTCAGCGAAACTTATTCTGTGTAACTGGTGTACAGATTTGGCCCATGATTTCCTTTTGTGAAATAGTAATGAAGGCAGTTAATGAAAAATAAAGATACAACAATGAAAAGTATATTTCATCCTTGCAGTGAAAATGATGATGGCTTGAATATTGGAATTCTTGACATCTTTGGCTTTGAGAATTTCAAAAAAAATTCTTTTGAACAACTGTGTATCAACATTGCCAATGAACAAATTCAGTTCTACTTCAATCAACATGTCTTTGCCTGGGAACAGGTATGTGTTGGTTATTTTGATGAAGCTTTAGTACTACTGAACATATATAACCTTGTCTCAAGAAACTACATTGAACGAACTCCATGATAGCTTGTAAATAGCAGATTATAAAAAATGTTTTTTAAGGATATTTTCCATGAAGCAGTGCTTGCTATTTGCAAGTAAAATGCCAACATAAAATGCATTAAACTTGAAATTTACAGTAACTAAGCAACATAACACTGAGCACTGTGATAATCTGATTGATGCAAATGCAGTGTTGTTTTCTTGAGGAATAATGAGTGTTGTAATGTATGATTCTCTAGTAAAAGAGTGGTAAACATTTTTTGAAAATGCAGTGTTCATAATAGTTTACTAATAAGCTTAATGAACACTGAAATTCCTTCATTAAAAACTGGAAATCTCAATTATTTTGTTCTTGAGAAACTAGATCATCTCAGCTAAAAAATTATGCATTTAATCTAAATCATTTATTTTAAAGCAGAGAAAAGGAATAGCATCATAACTATAAAAGTTTATGAAATTGAAGAGGAGAGGGGAAAACCTCAAAAAAATCATCTCAACTCTGTAAATAATTCCAGGAGAATTAAAGTAACCACTTTTAAATCATTATTCAGTATTGTTATTTGAAGAAATAACATGTTCAGGGAAAGAGAAATTCTCTTAGTGAAAATTGAAATATTTCAGAATTCTCTGTGGTGGAACAGTCAGAATTCAAACCATGGGTGAAATTATTCTTTTGTTGTTTTACTGAAATTAATGGTGTTTATGATACATGGATCACAATTTTCCTGAATTGTAATTTTAATTGTTAGTAGAAACAGAGTATTTTGTCTGTGTTAATCACTGTTTGTTTTAAGGATGAGACAGATACAAGTTTGGAATGTGTCCATGTATGCAGGTGTGTACCTGCATGTACCTGCATGTGTGAGTCTAGACGTGTATATATTTATGTGTAATATGACAGGGTTTTTTTATGGCTCCATGTTTTATTCTCTTCCTGATTATTTCAGGAAATGTCGTCTTGCAGTCCTGTACCTTGTAGTTTTTATAGATTTATGTGCAAGATTATTGGTAGAAGTGTTTCCCTGGTTTTAATATCATCTAAAAGACAGAGAAATTTTAGCTAGATCTACTGTAATTACTCAGGCATCTCCTTTCCAAAGTACACAAGTTCACAAAAGAAGGGCACTTGGCTATTGCTGTTTCTAACAGCTGGGCAGTGGAAATAGCACAGACTGCAGCAACAATATTTATTCCTGTCAAACCCAGGCACTGACCAGGTCCCATGGACTTGCATATGTCCACTTTGCTAAAATGTTCACTAACTTGATCCTCCTCTGCTAAGTTTAAGTGTTCATTGCTTCAGACTTTCCCCCTGGTCTCAGGGACCTGGGATTATCAGTCAAGACGGATGCAAAGAAGGCATTGAATATCTCAGCCTTTTCCATGTCATCCACATACTTGTTCAGCAGCAGAACCCAATTCTCCCTAGTTGTCTTTGGCTGCTGAGGGACCAGCCTTGGCTTTCCTAGCCCTATTCCTGTACACCCAAATATTGTCTTAGGGTTCCTTCTCTTTTTTAATTAGAGTCAAGTTCAGTGTAATCTGCCTTTACTCGTTTCTAGGTATCCTGTTACAGAACTTTTTGGCCAGACCTATATTATTGCAGAGGTTTGTGGTGTCACCATGTAGTAGGAACAGTTTGCTCTCTTGCATGAGCTTTGCTGCACCATGGTCAGGGTGGTTATTCTGCTACTGAGCAAATGAGGGGAAAAATAAACTCCTTATTTTGACAATATATAGTTTGCCTATTTCTCCCTGTAGGAAGTTAGTACAACTACAGACTCTGTAGAAGGGGAAGGTAATCTTTATTTACAGAATCTCTAAGTACATCAATTTTACCCATTTCCATTCATTCTCTCACAGATTTCATGGACTCACAGATACATAGAATGCACCATGGTGTATGTGGGGGGGTGTGTGTGTGTTCAAATGGTCTGACCAAGAAAATTTGTGAGTGACATATAGAATAATGGACACCAGCTGGCAAGTCTTCATCATGTCTGTTAGGTCCTTCTTACTGAAATAGCTTTTGGACATATTTTTACAGCCTTTAGCAATCACTCTTTGCCTCAAACCCTTATTTACTTCAGCGTCCGTAACCTTTAGGCAAGGTCATTATCTGGCTTTACTTGTTTGGAATATATACATTTTTATGCCTACAGTCCATTTCCTTGGTGGGCTCGTAAGAAAATTGTGTGCTATAAAACTGTGATGTGCTGTAACCTCACAGTCCTGCTCCTGCTGTCAGGTTTAGGGGGTGTTCCACTCACTAACTCTCTGCACTGTTGTTTCATGTAAGTGAAGGCCTTCTGTTCGTGATGTAAGGAACTCTTTCCTCAGTTTTATTGTTATGAACAAATGTTCTTCATTCAAATCACAGGCTATCACACAGCTATTCTTTTAAGACTATTTTTTCTGCTGCTTATATGCACATTCCCATTTATATTTAATTCATTTGTACCAGTCCTAATATTTCTATTACAAGTGTCCACATCCAGCCTGTAATACCAACCAAGTGACTGTCTACCTTAATTTACATCAAACCACTACATCAGATTACATCAAATTTCATTATAATATCTTGTAGCAGTCTCCAAAGACATTATTACAGCAGTGCAGAAGTAGCTATGTAGATTAAGTTCATGCAAGTGTGGGTGTAAATCTTCCCAATTCAGAGATGGGAAATGAGAAAAGTGTTATTCTGCATTACAACCCAATGGCACAGAATGATTTGTGATAGGATTCATAGTCATTATAAGACATCACTTTTCACTTATTTATTACATAGTTGTCCCAGTTTTACAAAAACAGCCTTTGAGGAAGCAGGTGGCTTCAGAATCTTTTCTGTTCACTGTAAGGACTCTGCTGTGTTGACTGAGTAATGTACTTTAATTGTAAATTAAAATAAAAAATATCACTGTTGCAAAAAAAACAAACAATAGGATGACTTCTGCCCTTTGCTAATGTATCTGCCTGACTTTACAAATGACTTTATATGCAAGGATTTGTGTCTTAGACTCTAAAAGACAGAAGTTATGTTTACAAGAAGGCTGATGCCAAAAGTCACCAAGACCTTTGTGTTGTCTTTCCATTAGCCGAGAAGTAAATACACAACAATAAATTTATGGCCCATAAGGTTGAATTGTACTTTCAGTGTTGCAGGTGACATTGTTTTATCGTTGTCAGTGGTCTCTTTTCTCTATCTGAATCTGAAAAGTGTTCACAGTTTTCCTTTCCTTGGAAGTGTGGCCTACAAAAAAAAAAAAAAAAAAAAAAAAAAAAAAAAAAAAAAAAAAAAGAACAGTGGTACTATCACAACCTGAGGCTCAGGGTGTCAGCTAGAGTGGAGTCTCTGTGGGCCAACATGGAGAACTCAAGTCAAAATTAAGAGAATTTATTCTTTATCATTGACTTAATGTTTGCATTTAAGAATAAAGGTTTTTAGGCTTGAATGCAATCTCCTTTCACTAACTTTACAGAAAGACTGAAGTGGGTATACAGTTGGAAATAAAGATAGTGTAGATTCCCACTAGTCAATGGAGACAAATAGATATATCCCTATCTCTACTGACTGGGGAGAGAATGTCACTTCTCAACTTAGTCAGTGCTTTTTGTTTTGCTAGCACAAGGGGGTTTTTTGGTTAATATAAAGCAAAGAAGAATTTTTGGACCTTCAGTCCTGTCCTTCAAGGTGTTCCCCTTACATACTAGATACTGATGTAAGTTAATTTCTGTCAGCTCCATGATCTGCACATCATATTGTCCAGCAAGACAGTCTTCCCATTCCTTTCTCATTTGCCATTCCCCCATAAGAAGTAAAAGGTGTAATGGCAGATAGCTAAAACATTTTGGAAAGTAGCACGTTTGCTGTCAGTTGGAAGGATGATACTTTTTGCATTAAATGTATGCAATGTTTATTTTACATTCTCATGACAATTTAATCTTCTCATTTCAGCTGGAAAATATTCCTTCTCAATAAGTCTCTGATGTCCCCATTTAAACCAAAGTGTCATCATAAAATGTTCTCGGCAAAATGGCATTACTTTATTAAACATGAAGACCATTTCCTAATGCATTTTTTAATTCTTTCATTACCATTGAAACCAGGTGGTACAAGCTAATGTTACATAGTTTTGATCATAGGAAAGATACCATGTAATACAAAGATGAGATGGGAGCCCAATTAATAGTAACTCAATTATTCCTTTTGACATCCCATCCACAGGAATATTTCTAATGGATGATGCTTTAGAATTTCAAGAAGTAGCTGTTTTGCAGAGCTTTCTTGTGACGAAACATCACAGGGGATTACAAAATTCTGTAGCTGATTCATCTTATTAATTCAAATAAGACCCGTTTCATTACAGTTTTATGATGTCCATGTTCTTGCTGCGTGTATCCTAACGATGTGGTTGAAACCAGCACTGCATCAGAAAATGTAGTTCAGTATATTTCTGAGTCATCTGTCACGCTGGTGCCTGGCTTGGTCAGCAGCTGTCCTTCAGGAGCCCGTGGGAAGTGATGGAGTGAACTCCTTCGTATCCAGCTGGGGAGACGGCAGCGGTACCAAACCTGTCAGGGCTGACACTCGTTCAGTAGTGGAGACACAAAGGGCACAAACGGAGTGCTCACAGACACTGCAGGCTCTGAGGTCAGGCCCTGTGTGCTCCTATAGCACAGTAGTACAGCTACTCAGTTCCTTTCTTTTTCAAGGAGAACACTTTTATCAGCTCTCTATACCAGCCTCTCTCACAAGCATTTGAAGTTGGAAAAGGTTCATTATTAGACAGGTTGGTGATGAGAGCTTGTTGGAGGATGTCTGAGTGTCACAGAAACACTCTCCTCTGACAGACCCATCCTGAGCAGTCTCTTTCCCTTGCCTCCTTGATAAGGGTACTCCAGATAATCCTAAGCAGTAACAGCTGGTTCCCTGCACACCTGTGCAGTTAAACTGCCCCTACTCCCATGTTATCTCTGGGAGATAACACAGACTCATTCCCTTTCTGCCACCAGCTCCTACAGGTATATAATTAACTTCTCACCTATATCAGTGATACATTTATTACTCTCCTGTCTTGTCCTGCTACTCAGGTCATTGATTAAAATAAAAAGCTAAACTCCACCTGTCCACTGCTTCAGGGGAGACACGAATGAGGTTAATGTTATTTGTCTCAAATGAGGAGCCCTCATGGGACTGTAGCAAGATTCCTACTGATTACACCCTTGTATGGCATATAAACTGAATTATAACCTATCTTTAGAATGAAGAGTGTCCTGGGAAATTACATCAATCTGGATACTGGAAGGGTTTAGGTATATATTTCGTGTCCTCTTTCAAATGGACCAGGAGATTTTTATTTGTGCCTGTATTTTTAGACCAGTCTTATTGATTTTATGCCTTTTGTTGTTTCTCTGACATTAAGAGGTATGAAACAGGTGCTTTTCTGTTGTATGTGAAAGTGAATTTCTTTTTAAATGCTCAATGTGTTGCCTTCTTCACTCATTCAGACTCAAGTGAGTGACACATAAGGAGAGGTCTTCCAAGGTTAGAGGTCTTTGAACTCATTAATATTTGCCATCATTCATTTTTGTGACACTTCTCACAATGAACTCAGGATGGCAAAACTGTGATGTTAACACCATACATGAATACAACACTTACAAAGTCCTGTCCTTTGGCAGAGGGATGATTTTTAAAGAACAAAAGCTCTGTGTTTCACAGTACAGCCTGCATAGGACTGAAGGCATCCCTGGCACAAACAGGAGCATTGTGTGGTAGAAAACTGCTATTGCTTTACCTAATGCAAGCAAAAATAATGGGGGGTGGCAGTCCCTACAGCAACCTTCTCTTGGTAAATCTACAGCTGTCCTCTGCCTTGCTAAAGGATTAAGGAAGGTCATTCTTGTGTTCTCCAGCTATAATCTAAATTATATTCAAGATAAAACCATCGCAACACACTGTGGACAAATTTGTTATTTGTTTTTTCTTAGTCTGGGAGGAATCCAGAGATATTTGCAGTCTTCAGGAAAAAAACAACCAGACCAAACTAAACCAAAAAGGCAAACGAAGAAGTCCATCCCACCAGCTTTTCCACTGTTTTTAAATCTTGGGGAATACCTTTCCCTAGTTCCTTAAAAGGAGGGAAAATGTGTTAGAGGCAAATCTGAGGCAATGTATTTAATTCTTAGGAAGTATGTACACAATTCCTTAATTTTTAAAAAGTATGTGCATCTTTCTTCTCCACTTAAGAATTTTTCCAGGTGTTTGAGGAGGGTGATCAAACAAGTAAAGCCACCAGAACCTGTAGTCACTTTTGTAAATTTAGCCATCACTCGGATCTGAGCAATGAGTTGGGAATATAAATATAGTTCTAAATGGTTAAGAAATTTTCATTTCAGACCAGGGAAATAAACAGACCCTGAGGTCTCTATTTGCAAACAATATACTTTATCTTCTTCAACTCTGTGTCTTTAATTCTTGCTATTCCTGTAAAGTATCTTACTTTACCAAATATGCCATGGGAGTATTGAATTTACGTATTCAAAACCAAAATCCCAGCTGACATGTCTTTCTGCAAGACCTTGATGGCTTTAGCCCTGAGGCATACTTCCTCAACGTAGTTTTAATTTGCTACAACTGACAGTGTGAATTATTTTCTGAAGTGGTTCTGTATACACAGGCAAAGCATGCCTTCTGTTTCTTGCTGCAGAATGAATACCTTTACGAAGGTGTTGATGCAAGAGTCATAGAATACGAGGACAACAGGCCCCTTCTAGATATGTTCCTGCAGAAACCAATGGGTTTATTGTCTCTGCTGGATGAGGAAAGTCGGTTCCCACAAGCAACAGATCAGACACTTGTAGGTAAGTATATGGTTCATTTCACAGTCTTACAGCTTGTCTTCTGTTCCATTTCTGTTTGGCATGTGCAGTTCAGACTACGTGCCAGTTATGCTTTTAGTGAGCCCCCATTTCAGTATCACAGTGAGGGAGACATGCATGCTGGGATGGTTGTGTCCTTTAAGGTCATAGAGAAACATCAAGACTACAAATTGAATTTGAACCTAATACAACAATACAAATTTGAACCTAAGCTTCTGATCCAGGTTTCAAGTTCTTCCGCCTTCAGGAATTTTTTGCTGCAGAGCTTGAAAAGTAAAGATCAAACCGAGTTAAAACTCTAGGTTCATAGACCAAGAACTGAAAAGTTCAGCTGCATTCAGCTCTGAGATTTTTGATGAGCAGTATCTGAGCAAGAAGTTTAATAATTTTTTAAGAGTAATGACTGGAAACATGCTTCAGTGCCTTTCAGCAAATTATGCTTTCTGAGTGTTTTCTATTCACAAATTAAAATTAAAACACCTAAAGTCATTGTAATTCAGATCCTGAATATTTCAGTGCTGTTGTGTAGCTGCAATTACCATTGACTTCATTATTTCAGGGTATTTTTGTGCAGATAATTCCTGGTTTTACTCATTTTTGAATGTGCAAAGTGTCAGATTAGAATTTTAGCCAACACCCAATCAGAAAACCTAATAACATCCAGTAACAATGGTTAAACATCCGTGTTAAAGCAATTATATGAGCTTGTTGTTTTTTTATCCTCACGCTTTTTGGTCTAAAGTATGGAAGCAGTCAATCAGTAAATGTTTCCTCACAGCTACTCAAGGAATCCTTAGGAAAGATTTCTGCATTGTTTCATATATTTAGATAAAAATCTAGGAAAGGCAAGCCCTGGAAGTGTTCAAAACACATTGCACCTGGGGACATGGTTTATGGTGAACAGAGTGGTGTTTGATTAAGGGTTGGACTTAATGATCTCAGACATCTTAGACATCTTTTCCTACCTTAATGGTTCTATGATTCCATGATTTTCACATTAAAAAAATGGAACAAATTAAGTAACTTGGCAAAGAGCTCCCATATTCTCTATCCAGTGTCTTTGGTTACAAGACCATTATGGTATCTCTGTCCTTGCAAACATCAACGTCTGTTTTGTGCCTCTGCATTGGCTGAGAAGTCAGGAAATCTCCTTGGAGGGATACAGCTTCAGAAGAGAATGATTGTACAGTAACTCCAGTAAAATAAGCCATGTGTTTCCTTTCAGAAAAATTTGAAGATAATTTGAAATCAAAATATTTTTGGAGACCCAAAAGAGTAGATCTAACCTTTGGAATTTATCATTATGCAGGAAAGGTAAGACACCTGATTATGTTAGTTGGGGATTGTGGAATGGTAGGGCTGGAAGGAAGCAGAAGGGGTCACCTGGGTTGGTTCTCACAGTCGTCTCTTCAGTCCAGGCATGGGAATGTTGGCAGTGCCTTACGTATCAAAAGTAAATTGAAAAGTTATTATCCCTCATTGAAAAAAAAACTATAGCAGGAGTGTATTTTCCTTAAATGTCATCAGGTGAATGAACTGACTGTATTAGGAAGACCCAAAACATAACTGGTATGTAATGCAACTCAGTGCTCTCCCCCTTAGTTCCTCACAGTCCTGCACCATGCTTGTTCCACTGTTTCTAACCAGGACCCAGCTCCATTCTTTCTACTACCTCCTACACACCATCAACCTTTCTTGTTCTGTTCTTTGTCATCACCCAGACAGAAAGCACAGGCCCTGCTTCCTTCAGTGAGCAGCATCCTTCCCTTCTTCCTTCCCTCCCTCCCATACAAGTGACTGCCTGCACATGCCGTGCAAACACAGGAGGAGCTGCTGTTACCCTGCAGCAGGATGACACTGGTCACCTGAACCTGCCTTGGGAGAGGAGGAGCTCCCACCTCCTCCTGAGCTCTTCTAAAGGGTACAGAGTGAGCACTGATGTCTCACATGGGAAACCATGTTGGGTCTGTGCAGTGCTGGAGCAGCTGGCCTGGGAAATGACAAATACTGCACATCAGCTGATGGAAAATACCTTACCCCTTACATAAGACAGCCAGTTAAAGAGCCTCTTGTAACTCCTCTGGACCTCATCTCCAGCTGAGTTGCATTTCACCAGCATAGCATAACTCACTGCAAGGAGAGGAAAGCCAGGTCTCTGGCTCTACCATTCTGTTGGCTCTACCATCTTTACCATTCCTGTTAATAGCCACTGAAGAAGGGGCATTGCACCAGTGCCCCATCAGTGTTCATCTTTCATTAGGGAGTTTCTTCTGCTGTCTAACCTATGTCTCCATTGCTGCCATGTAAATTCATTACCCCTAGTCCAGCTTACTGTGGAACTGGAGAACAATTTATTTCCTCTTCCTTTGCAAGTCTTTTTCATCATTTAAGACTGTTGCTGAGTTGTTCTGTGATGGGTTTTTCTAAATTATATATCCCAGTATCTTCTACCCTTCTTGACAGGTCAGGTTTTCTTGTGAATCCCTTAGACCATTGAGACAGAACCTGAAGTTACATTTTGAATTAAGTACAGCACTCTTGGAATTTCTAGAGAGATTTCAATTGCCACTATGCAGTTTGTGATTCTGCAAACTTCCTCTACAATTAATACAGAGATCCCTAGGAAGAGTGTTAAGTCCTGGGTCCAGTACAGCATAGTATGAATAGCACATGAGTGATTTGCATCATATCTCAGTATTGAAAAGGTAGAACTTTCAGTGATCCAAAAAAAAAAAAAAAAAAAAAGACTAGAAGTGAGAATGAGCCTGATGGCTGAAAAACTATTTGTGCATCTTGATATAGTAAAAGCCCTATTCCAGAAAGCTTAAATTTGCAATTACTTTACAAAACCCAAGAAGATGTATAAATGCACTTTTAAAACAGGTTCTATATAATGCAAGTGGATTCCTGGCCAAAAATAGAGATACTCTGCCAGCTGATATCGTGCTGCTGCTGCGATCATCTGAAAACAACCTGACGCGACAGCTGGTAACGCACCCTCTCACAAAAACAGGTACTGCTCTTGTGGTGATCTTAGTTTTCTCCAGCCTTTGTGATGACCACTGCTAGGTTTCATATGACCACTCATTGATGAGATTATATATTTTGTGGCTTCACTTTCCAACCATGGAATCAATACTGAATGGAGCCGCAGCCATCTCAAGCTGCAGGGGAGGGATTGGTCTGGTCAAGTGCCAATGAAGTGGTAGAGACTTCTTTCAAGGTCCTGTCTTCAGGGTAGGGGATCAAGACAGGGAGTGAAGTGTACCTCTTGAGTTGAGGACTGAACAGGAAGGATCAGGTAAGTCACTGGCCTGTTTTGGACAGGGCATATGTAAATTGCCTCAGTGCAAGTTATATCTAAGTGGTAAAGAACAAAGGCTGGAGCTCCTAACATCTGCTGCAAAGACTGAGAAGACACTCCTCTATTTTCAGTCATGGAGTTCTTTACAATAGGTGACTGATGGGGTCCTTGTAGCTGTTCCTCAAGAAATTCGTAAGTAGAGATGGAGGACTAAAACTGGCTCTACAGAAATTACTCCTAAATTGCACCTTATTTGAACTATGTCCTTGCAAAATGTCCTGCTTTCCACTGCAGGATGATTGGGTAGTCTCCTTACAAGCAGTTTGTTATTGTGTTGTAGTACTCCCTGTGTGATGGCACTGATGCCATACAGTAAGTACTTTACAACATTGCTTTCTTGTACAACTACATGGGAGACATATTTCTAGCAGAACAGAAAAGCCAAATTAGAAGAGCCTAATGGAAGTGAAAATGTTGTCATAACTCATAGAAGCTGAGGTTTTGACAAGGTTTCTGTTCTTTACAAGGGGAGCTTTGCTATTAGAATGCAAAAATTTGTCTTGGGATTTTATTTTAAGTGAGTGTTCCTGAGAAAGCACAGAGCTCACTGCCCTTGGCTGAACTTTTTGACTTGTTGATATCTGTTAATATACTAAACTATAATTTCCACAGAGTCCAAGTAAGCATCCAAATGGTTCCAAGAACTCATCCCAAGTCTTAATGTTCTGCAAGATAACTCTGAAGGCTGTTTCAGTCTTCTTGTTAAATACTGTGAAACACTGCATGTAGCATTCCAAAACTGACTCAAACCATCCAGCTATAGCCAACTAAAAGTTAGGTTTCTGATCCATGTTATTTATCTAAAATCAGAGTAATTGTTTGTATTTATCTAAAATCAGAGTATTTATCTAAAATCAGAGGTTTACCCAGAGTCCAACCCATCTTGCCCATCTCTGCTGTTTCTCCTGGGATGGAAAAAATCTCCTCTGAAAGTGTCTCTCTCCACTGAATACAGCAGGGATCCTGTAGACACCTCACTTTCAGATAGCTAAATTTAGCTGTGAGTAATTTCTTTTTCCTTCCCACCCTGTGATATTCAGCTGAACCCCAGGGAGGTTTAGGCCTTGATATCATCACATAATACCAGATGCATTACATGACACATATTTGCAGCTGTTACTCCAACTCTTATCCACCTCTTCCTGATAGTAACTGAGCAATACAGGCTCTCCCAGTGGAGAGGGGGATCCCAGAGGTGTTATGTTATTAGCAGAAGCAGTGGCAGCATGCAGCAATGGTTAGAGTTTATCAACACAGAGAGACATGATGGAAAGCTCAGCAGAATTTTCATTATTCCTTGAAAAGACCAGTGTCCGTGTAAAGCATGCCAATGCACCTAGTCCTTCAAAGTCATCATAATGAAGGTATTGCTTGACTTAGAATTCCAGAGGCAGAGCCTTAAGACTTTGTCTGTGCTAGTAAACCAAACAGAAGCAGTGAACAGTAGCTGAAACATTCCCACAGGGCTGCTCATTCTGATTAATGGTTAGAATGCCTCTCTGGGACAGTTTTGGTCCATGTCAGCTAGTAGCTTCCCAGGAATACCCAGCCACACTTCAGAGAAAGGACAGGCCAGTGATGGTCCAGCAAGTTCTGTGGAAAGATACAACCTTATTTTTACTGGGGGGTTGAAAGAGTAGTGAAGAGTAGAGTTTAGGTGTATAATCTTGAGTCATGCCACGTCACTTTTCCTCAGGGCCAGAGAAGGGTATTGGCACATTTTTCTTTAACTAATATGTAGAACTAGAATAGAACTTAGAACTAGAATAGAATTTAGAACTAAAATAGTACAGTAACATTCTTAGGGTAAAAATGCATGGATGCTCTAAGATGTATCTATCTTACCTTCTAGAACAGTCTGTTTATTTTTTTATCTAGTAGATGATGTATGAGCTGAAGGAGAAAAACCCATCATGTTCTGTGTTCATGCAACTTCTTCAGAGCTCATTCCATACCAAGGGTTAAAGGGGAAATGAGGACACACTGAAAAAGTCAATGACCTTTATAATCATATGGTTGCTCTGGGGGCACGAATAAGGTGGTTCAGGATCATTCTTAGTTTAGATGAGATGTAAGCACTTTGGTAGGTTACTTTCTTTCATATTCCCATAGGTAACCTGGCACACACCAAGAGCAAAACTACCATCAGTTATCAAATGTGGACCTCCCAAAAATCAATCAGTCATACAAAGGTAAGAAAACTGATTTAATGATTCTGCATTGAAACCTAATTTAAACTAGAAAGGCAGTAGTTGTTTTGGTATTGAAAGTAAGCAAGTAACTCCTCCTTGGTTTTTCTCCCTCTTCTATTTTCTTTTCTGTTTAGCTGGATATCTTTGTGTTGTGCAATTCATATTCCTTCCGTGAGGTAAAACCTAACATTTCCCTTCTTTCTGGCTATAGTTTCCCCTGTTATAACAACTTCAGGGGAAAAAAATACTATTTCCCAGCTGTGTCGTAGCAAAAAGAGAAATTAAAATACTGGTGTAGAGTATAGCCATGTTCCTTAGAGAACTATCAAATTAACAGTGATGATGAAATAACAGACAGGACCTCAGACATTGTCTGGTTATTTGTGGCAGTTATTAGATGCTCTGTTACCAACTTGTGCCCTTTGTGTGTGTGAATATTTGTGTATTATGTAGCAAAGTATTGGTGTAACTGGTTTGTGCTAGTGATCATGCTGTAACTTGTACTGTTTCGAATACTTTTAAAATTATTTATGTTCTCTGAGGGGTGCTTTCTTGGGGCATTTGAAAGGGCACTACAGGTTAGCTAGAGATAAAACTGTAATTTTTTTCCTTCATCTTTATAGAATGAAGCAGGAGATACTGGACATCATCCAAGAGAAACAACCAGCATGAAAACACAGACAGTTGCTTCTTATTTTAGAGTAAGATGTCAGATCTTTTAATAAACATTTCTAGAGTACAAAAAATATTTATTCTTTTACTTTTTGAAATGCACCTGTTGAGTTAGAATCAGTAGTGATCCATTCAGAGTTTGTGAACTGCATATATGGTGCAGCAGTCTGTGCAGTACAAATATCTGGAGGAGATTGTGATGTTTCATCTTTAACTGTACTTGATTACACAGCCACATTGCTGTCATGATGATGTATGATGATCAATATCAATCTTTCACTTGCTTGTTTTTCCACCAAAGAAGATAAAGGGAGATTAGACATTAGTGGTATAGCATTTCCTTAAGAGTTTAAGAAAGAGGGCAAAGTTAATTGAAAGCAGGCGCTCCAGAGAAAGTTCTTGATGGTCATTGCACAGAGGCTGCCCAGAGTTCATCCTTATGGCTCCTTCAGCAGTGCTCTGGACCTTCCTAAGCAGTGGCTGTGCTGCTGGCCCCCAGAAGGGCCAGTCCTGTCCTGGAGGGCATCAGGCACAGCATGGCCAGCCAGGCAAGGGAGGGGATTGTCCTGCTCTGCTCTGTACTGGGGCAGCCTCACCTCGAGGGCTGGGGGCAGCTCTGGGTGCCACAATATAAAAAGACCTGAAACCAGAGAAGAGCATCCAAAGGAGAGCCATGAGGATGGTGAAGGGTCTGGAGGGGAGCTGTATGAGAAGCAGCTGAAGTCACTTGGTTTGTCCAGCCTGGAGAAGAGGAGACTGAGGGACACCTCACTGTGACCTTCACCAACCTCATGAGGGGAAGAGGAGGGGCACACACTGATCTCTTCACTCTCATGACCAGTGACAGGACATAAGGGAAGGGCATAAAGCTGAGTCAGGAGAGGTTGATGTTGGGTATCAGGAAAAGGTTCTTCACCCAGAGGGTGGGTTGGCCCTGGAACCGGCTCTCCAAGGAAACGGTCACAGCACCAAGCCTGACAGAGTTCCAGGAGCATTTGGACAATACTCTCAGGCACATGGTGTGATTCTTGGGGTGTGCTGCACAGGGTTAGGAATTGAACTTGATGATCCTGATGAGTTTCTTCCAAGTCAGTATATTCTATGATATATATTCAGTATATTCTCCTACCTGTAGGAGTTCACTTACGTTTATGTCAGAACAATGAGGAGCCAGATCTCTCATTTTAGATACAGTTGCACAGCTTTGTGGACTGTGAAGAATAATTTCAGTTTAGGTATCATGGTGGTCCAAAGCTATATACTGTTTGAATATTCGAGATGGAAAAAAATACTGAATCTCATTCAAATTAATGCCTATGATTCAGTGCATTATCAGCACTTCTAGCATCAGAGGCTGCAAATGAGTTAATTATGTTTGCACTTTTCTGATACTATTTTCTGTAGTGGACATCCTTGCTGGGATCATCATAGCTAATGCTCTTAAATGAAAATTCACCTTCAGCCCCACTGGTTTACTCATACACAGAAATCTATGGGTGACTGAGAAAAGCATATGCCACCTCAGACTGCATGGAAAAAAAGATATCCATTAGCGTGTCCTACTTGTTTGTGTTCAGTTGGCACACTGGTGATGGAGCTAATTAAGCACTTTGCTGCATGGTGCAGCTTCTGTCCAGAATGGAATTGCACATTTTAATAGGAAACATATGGCTCTTGACGTCCTACACTGGTTTCATGTAACCAACCTACTGCTGAGCTGCATTACCTCCTGGCTGCCTCTTTCTGTTGAGTCAGGTTGAATCTTGAGGAATGAGCCTCTTTATTTGAGTTTTAATAAGATCCTCCCATGAAGCAATTTTTCAAAACACCGATCAAGGTTGTTTACAGTCAGATTCTGTTCAGCTGGCATGGGGAGCTACAGGCTACATCTTCTCTGCTAGCCTGGTACTCTGGTGAGGTGGGAAAAATGCAACTTTGGAATTGTGATCTTCTAGCTTTGCCCTCCTTGAAAGTTTCCTCTTGGCAGGGCAGTTATAGTATCACCATCAGTCTATACAATGAACAGGACACACCAAGACCAGAGCAGTTCAACCAGCCCTTCTTCTTAGTTTCCTCCAGTCTAATGAAAGAATTGAAATATTTACTGGCTTGCTGCTGTTCCACTTCCAATCCATAGATGGATGATTTACTCTCTAGGTGAACAAGGGTCTTCAAATAGGTGACAACAATAAAAAGAAAAATGGCTGTAATTACCTAACAAAGCTCCAAGATAAGCAAGTAAATGTAAGGAGTGTAAGTATGCTATGTTGGACATCATGGAAATATGTGAGAATGTCCTGAATGAAATTTGATACATTTATTTGGAATCAGGGTTTCTCTCAAGTAGTATACACGAGTAGCTTAGAAGAGCTACAATTGGTTTTGGGTCATTTACTTTATCTACTCTTCAAGTATCAGCTTAATTAAATATAAATGGTTTTGGACATAATTCTGATCATATGAAAAAGAATTTCAACTACACATGGACCTATATACCAGTTTGATAAGTATCCTGGTGACAGATATCTTGCTACTTTTTTGCAGTATTCCCTGATGGATTTGTTATCCAAAATGGTCGTTGGCCAGCCTCATTTCGTCAGGTGCATCAAACCAAACAACGACCGGCAGGCAAACAAGTTTGACAAAGAAAAGGTGTTGGTCCAGCTGCGTTACACGGGAATCCTGGAGACAGCGCGGATTCGGAGACAGGGTTATTCACATCGGATACTCTTCGCTAACTTCATAAAACGGTAACATCCATGTGAAGCAGCTCTTTTCTCTCCTACAATTGCTGGCCAGTGCTTGTTAAGCACCAGCAGTGTTTTTGGCATGGTCTTTGAAAAAAATAAAAAGACGTTTCCTGTGACAAAGAAGGTTATAGATTGGATGGCCAAGAGTAGTTCAGGCACAAGATTAGTGACCTGGTTTCGATGAGTAAGGAAAGATGATGAATCACAGAATGATTTTTCAGGCTCTCTGAGCATTTGGGTAAAAATTTACTTGCTTATATCCTGCAAGTTTCAAGTTTCTTCCAGGACTTGAGTTTTAGAAATGTATTACTTCAAATTAAAGCCAAGAATTTGCAGCCACGGCATCCAAGGAACACCACAGTTTCTCTAGCTCCCAACCTTCAGCACTGTGCAACATCTGCTTGTGCAGGATAGATGATAATTTGGGATTCCTAGTCTAGGGCTGAAAAGTTCATTGACTGCATAGTGTTGTTTAAAATATAATTACTAAGTATTATCACTTGTTAAGAAGCAGAGTAGTGAACTCAGTGTGGTTCCTTATTATTCCTTTAACTACTTCTTCCTCCATCCCAAAATTCTGTACTTCTCTCTTACAAATAAAGACCCTGAGTATTTGTCTCAATCAGAACAGAGTTGTGTGAAATGGAGATCAAAACTGGGAAGAAGCAAGCATCAGACAGAAGCACTTTAAAGAAATAGTGTACTAGAAACAGAGAGCTAGCAGCATGGTGCTGCAGGTGCATGAGATGAGAGAGGAACAGCAAAGGGATTTTTTTAAAGCCCTGTTTCTGGAAAAAATAATCCTAGAATGGTTGCTGTTTTGGAAGAATGCAGCTTTTGGAAGAGTGCATCATGGGAAATGATAGTTATCACTGCAAGATGTGCTGTAGCTTTTGGTAACAGCTTTTTATTAAAAAAAAAAAAAAACAAAAAAAAAACAAAAAAAAAACCCCAACAAAACAAAACCCAAAAAAACTCACAAGAAAACCCCAAACAAACAAAAAACCCCCCAAACTTTAACTGTTCAGGTAACATAGATAAAAGCAGTGAACATAATGGGGTACTCTCTAGAGACTGTGCCCCTGATTACAGTGAGGCTCTGCAGATCTATGGCACTGAGAACATGGCCCTCAAAGGAAAAAGGATTTTTATTTAATGTATGTCTTATTTTGGGTTTGGGTTTTTTAGAAGTTGAGAGTTACAGGTAGACCTGAGATAATGGCACCATTATTTGGTTGTAATAAAAATAAGCCAATTCATTGTGTTTTACAAAAAGAAAAAAAAAACAGAACTGTAGGTGATAATGAAGAAATCCACATTGTCTCTTTTTTTATTATTCCATGAGCAAACTGTTGCCATCATTTAAAGCTGGTAAACCCAGGCTTTGTGTTTAAAGGCTGAATAACAAGAAAAAAGCAGAATGTACTGTCAGGAAGTACACATAATTAATGTAATTTTCTTAAATTAAAAAACCCAAGATAGATATGGTTCATTTTGTTATAGAGCATTTTGGAAAGTCCTGGAACAAACAAGTATTTTCTATCCAGCAGCTGAGCTAGTGCATCACAGGTAATTTTTATAAGTGAGCATCGTGGCCTCTTTTCCTAGTCAGAATTAATTCTGAGTAATGAGTTTGCCAGATTAGGTGCTTACAGATGATATGTCACAATGCCACTTACACGTTCCAAAAGGATCTGCAGAACTGATTCCAAGGAGCTAACAAGAGCTGGGATGCATCTCAGCATCTGTTGAGATATTAAGTACCTCCAAGATAGATGGTCTAGCACATAAGATAGGAAATTTTTGTGAAATATCTAAATATTAAATAATATTATTCAGAAAAGGTAGAAAAGCTTTTAAAATATTGTTACTGTCTTTTTATATTGCCACTGAAATCACTTTCACAGAATGTAGAGAGCAGGAAGGAAATGGTGCACTACTCTACTTGGGTTTAATTATTTTTAAAAACCTTCTGGGGTTGGTATAGAATTAAAAAACCCTCCAGCCTGTGCAATATGTCACTCATCCACTTTTGATTGAGTTTCTTAGTACTGTGTATAAATAACTGCACTTTCTTTCATATGCTGTTTTAGTTTTTTTCAGTGCTATGTTTTCCTTCAAGCAATTGTTTTTATTATTTAAAAGAATTATTTAAACGTATTTGCATGTAGTACCCTCCATTAATCAAATAAAGAATCATGCATTTCTCTTTAGGTATTACCTCATCTGTTACAAAACAAATGACGATCCTCCAGTCAGCCCAGAGACCTGTGCTGCCATCTTGGAAAAAGCCCACCTTGACAACTGGGTTCTTGGAAAAACTAAAGTAATTTTTTAATATACTGTATCTTCATCATTCTAGTATGCCATTGTTAGCATATTAAACAATTTGTTTTCTCACCCATTTGTTTGGAGTAGCTCTTGGTCTCTACTCTTTTTAAAAAGCAAAGTCCTTAATATACACCAGGAATGTGTTGGTGACCCTTGTGCTGGACTCATTTTTCAGGATTTATGTGAGTTTCATGCTTGATAAAAGCAATTTAGTAAATAAATGATGCTTTAGATTTAAAATTGGGCAACAGAGAAATTGAAGGTTCCAGATTTGGATCGCGTTTATGTAACGTACATTAGATTATGTGGTTAACAAAACTGTCAGCCTTGTAGCTTTGGAAACAGATTTATAGTTACAGACTGAAGGTTTGCACTGGAACTTTAAAACGTCTTGCCATAAAAAATTAATAAGCAGGGACTGACTAAAGATGCTGAAGAGAAGAGTAAGGTAAACTAATATCCCAAATAATGAAAATGCTATCTCTAAGAATGATCCTTTAGGTACTACAGCTGAAGGGTCTGTTCATAATTTGAAACCAACTTGTAACTCTTGTTGATGTTAAATGGATCAAGTGAATAAAGGGCTGTGAAGGTATCTAAAACTTCTGTTTGTTTCTTTTTTTAAGGTATTCCTCAAATACTATCATGTGGAGCAGCTGAATTTAATGAGGAAGGAGACAGTTGACATGATTATTTTGATTCAAGCTTATGTCAGAGGGTGGCTGGGTTCAAGGAGATACAAGAAGATAAAGGAGCAAAGGGAACAAAGTGCTATTAAAATACAGTCAGGTAATAGCTTTAAAACATTTAACATTTGGCTTAAAGCTAGTGCATGTGTACAATTGATAGATGAATGTGCATGCTGGATGTGGATTTTGCTATTTTCCTGCTGTTACATTTGACAAAATATCTTATACTTGGTCATATCTGTTCTTATGAAGAAAAATTTCTTTTAACCAGGTTATGACAATCTCTTTACTGAAATTACATTTATCAGTGTTATATTTAAAAGGCAATTTTAGGAATGGAAGGCTGTGATTGCACAGATGATACTCTTATTAATAATATTCTGGCATGCACTGACAAGGTTGTATAATGTAATAATAAAAATAAAATATATTAACTGTCCTAGATAATAAGCCCAATTACCCTGTTGATGGAGGCATCAACTGACTTTTTAATACTTTCAAACATAATCTTATTTTACATTCTGATGATCTTGTGTTTTATATTCCTTTATTTCATAATGACTTTATTCACCAGAAAAAGGATTTCTATGTAGATTTACTATTTGTGCTTGTTTGGTTGTTTTTTGAAAGATTAAGCCTGCAAAATATTTATTAATATTTTAATAGAGGTCTGTAATTGCAGAATATATTTATTCTTTTTTGTGCCTAATGAATTACCTAGTTTTTAACATCTCTTTTCAGCTTACAGGGGGTTTATTGCTCGTAAAGAATACAAAAATGCAAAGCATAATAAAAAAGTGGAAGAAAATATTATCAAATTTCAAGCAAGTAAGAATTGTTTGCTTTCTTGGCTTTTAATGTGCTATCCCTGATTCTTGTTACACTGATTGACTATGCTCATTTGCATGTTCTGAGGTATAACTTATCTACTATATGTCTATGTACAGTGGCTGAAATGGGCCTCTGTATTCTGTTAGCTGTACCTCAGAGTGGTTTAGGCATTTTCCACTGCTGTGAAGTGGGATGCTCAAATGCCATAGCAAACCTTGTCACTCCTAATCTGAGAGATTGAAGTACTACAGCTGCCCAGCTATGGGTGTTGTTAAAACCCACACAACACTGTCTGCATATCATGTGTCGTATGGCTGCTGCTCAGTTAGGAATAGGACTTGTTATGTGTCAGTAATGGTTATATTTGGGAAGACTGCAAGCTGTAAATTCACTCATGTCTCTTTTTTGCCATCGCTTTGTTTCTCTTTTGCAGCCATAATGACCCTGGGCTAAGGTGTTGCTATGGGACATCCCTTTTTCCTCCCTGTACTTTGGTCTCCTCTGTCCCTGCAGAGACATCCCCAAGCTAGACACAGGCTAGGCAGCTCTGAAATCAGGAGCAGTACAGCTGGAGAGATACAGGACTGAAGGCCAGGTTGGAAGGGGCTCTGAGCAGCCTTGTCTAGTGGAATGTGTCCCTGCCCACAGCAGCAGGGTTGAAACTAGATGATCTTTAGGATCCCTTCCAACCCAAACCATTCTATGATTTTATGATTCTGTAAAAACAGCTGGCACAAATCTGCACAGCATTTTCAGTAATTACAAAGGTGGCAACCCAAATATAAGGTAGTGTTGCCAGTACCCAGGCTATCTAGATTTAAACAACCTCAACTATACCTTCATGAGTATATACCACCACCAGTGTTGATTTTAATCATTGTCTGATGCATCCATTAATTGCACTGGACCAGTGTGTACTGAAGATCACTTCACTGCAGTTGGTAGAACTTCATCAGTGTAGAAAACCATCTAAAACCAGCATAAAATCCAGTAACATGCCAAAAATTATTACACATCTGAATGCTGCCAATTATATTAGGATATTTAGCAAATGCAAAAGTATAAACTGACCACTTCACTCTGTTGATGTCCCAGATGTTTCTTTTTGTCCACCTTCTCTGTCATGTCTGTAGCTGCCTTTCAACTTTTTCAGTGCACAAGAAGCCAAAACCAAAATGAAGTCCATTTTTACTTAGCTCTCTCCATTTTCCCCCCATTTCTTTCTAAAGCAATACAAAATGCCTCTTCCAGTTTGAAAACAAGGCTTAGACAGCAACTATACCATTACAAACTTGTCAGAAAACCTCAAAAGTCAATCAGAACAATCTAAAAAGACCAGATGCAGCTTATATTGCCATGCCTATTGATAACCTGATTTGTTTCAAAACTACTCCTGTTAAGTTGCTTTTATATAAAAATGGAAAGAGAATTGTCTCAGAAGTCCAAGAAACTCAAGAAGTATTCCAAGTGCTTTACAATTTTCACTTTCCTAAGACTCTTGTCAGAATGCAATATAAAATCCCATTGTGCTACTTCAAATAAATATTTGTGGTTTTTTATCCTATATCCAGTTATCAAGGTATAATTCATGCCCATTTTATATGGTGCTTCTTACACTGATTGACTGCACCTGGTGGAGCCCAAGCTGGTCTAAGTTATGAGTGAGGAATGCTAAAGCACATAAAACTCAGCACTGTTATGTGAATGTGTTGGAACAGACTGCTAATGCTCCCTCCTTATTTTAAAGTGAGCTTGACCTTTTCACTGTGATGCAAAACACTCTCAGCAGAGCTGAAGAAAGAGTCCCATATATACCTTGTCCATGGGGTATTTAAATCACCTGAATCCACTATCCCCATACTCTTGGTACTGCATTTGGAGTTAGAGTTCAACAGAAATATTTTGACAAAACGCTATGTTCTTTTTATTTTGCCAGGGATTAGCTGATTTGTGCTGAATCCCTGGAATTGCAGATTTGTCCAAATCACAGTACTGTGGAGGCTGTGCCAGTTCCCATTAGGAAATTATTTGCAAGTTCAAAAATTTTTGAAGCAATATTCTGCATGCAATTCAGTTTCTGATTAGGACACTTCAGTGTAGATGTCTAAATGTGCTCTAGGTGTCTAAACTGCTGTTATAGTCAGTAGAGCCTAGGGTTTGAATAATTTTATTCAAATTCAGCAAATGCTCAACTCATTTGCCCTCATACTGGTATCTAGTGTCATTCGAGGTGCCCTGGTTATTTAGTCTGGCCTCCAGCATTCTTTCACCTGGTATATCCAACTTTTCCTGTCCAGAAAGCCCCATCTGTCCTGTTCTTTCCGCCAGCTCCATGTGGATGCCTTGCTATCCTGGAGCACTTCAGATGGCACCAGATACCAAGGTGATGGCACCAGATAGCAATGTGCTGTGTCAAGGCCCCTGTGACCTGTCAGCACCTACGGGGCCCAGGGAAGGCCCATGTTTGAGTCCTTATTTCTGGTTCAGACCAGAAAATTAACCTTGTGCCTCCCACAAAGCACAGGTGGGGAGTTTCTCTGCTACAGTGCACCTGGTTACTGTGGAGCTTAGCACATCTTTCATGCTGAGCCTTTTCATTTTGAATAACCAGTCTTTGCAGAAGGAGCGTGAGCTAAGTCTTCTGTAACTGCTGAGCTATAAAATTCTCAGTTTCTCTCTGATGTATTGAATGTTCAGCTAATTCCAAGCCTGTGCCAGTTGACAGCCTGGTAATCTCTGTAGGCTGATAATCAAGCATTTCCCATGGAAATGAAAGGCAGAGTTAAATCAATTGCCTGAATCAGGCAAAGCAGGTACATTAAGCTCAAAGTACTGTGTTCTAGAGGCACTTCTATAGCTCTGTGCTTCTGTTTTATTCTGCATCTTCCTATATTTTCTTTAGTCCAACAAAATATGAAGAAAGAGCTTGTTTGTATCCTCATGTAGAATGGGTATGGCTTTCTGAAATCTCAAAAAGGTTATATGGGAATCATTTTAGATGAAACATAACCATAATAGGCACCCTAGTCTGTATTTCCTTTTTAGCTTTTGTTTGATGCTGTTAGCATTTGACTGTCTGAAATGTGTGTGGCACCCATTGCTTGTTGCCTAAGGTTGTTTTGCATTACAATTGTCAGTTGCCAGAGGATACTTACTCAGGAAGAAGAGAAAAGAACTAACTGAAACAAGAAACAAAGCAGCAATAACAATTCAGTCTCACTACAGGGGATATAAGGAGAGGAAAGTCTTCAAAAGCAGGAGGTAGTGTTATTTTCTCTTGTGTCACTCAAACGTGTCCCTTTCCAGTACTTACAGTACTGAATAACAACATTATAAGCTAAGAGTGAAACAAATTAGGATTATTCTAGATATGTATGCAGAAGTAATGTATATTTATGTGAAGGTTTTTAATGGCAGTAGCAAATTTTCTCATATTTTAAGCCCAAAGAATAAAGGCACATTTAGGAGAAATATCAACAATACTGTACATACCTGTAATATTAATGCAATCTATAGATGAGTTTCTATCTGAAAATTAGCTCATAATAAAAAATGACAGAGTGAGATAGATATCTGCAAGGAACTGTTCTCATTTTAAGTCACTGTTCAAGATAAGCAAAGGTGATGACAGAGGAAACAGGATTGTGTGTATTTATACATTCTTGAAATGCTAAAAGGTTTATTCCTTATGTTTTTGTTAACATTTAAATTAATTCTTTACTGTTTTATCAGCTCTCACACAACCTAGATTGTCTTCCTGGCAATTTTCTGTGAAGTTTAACAGCGATGTCCCTTTTAACTTAAGAGATGATGATGTTGATGATAATATCATCCCTTTTCACAATAATAATAATAATAATAGATATCTTTAATTCCAGCTATATGCACTAAATCTTTCCCATGTTGCAATGTATCAAATTGCCACTTGGTACACAAAGACCACCAAAAGTAGTTGTAAAGTTTTCTCTATTTTTCATCTCCTTCAGCTGTAATTTTTGCCCAAAACTCTGTTCTATTCAGGGAATCACTTAGAAAGAAAGAAATTGAAAATGCAGCAACCATTAGCAAGAAGGAAAATTATGAAGAACTTCAAGATCCTGAGGAAAGTCCAACTGAAGTGGAGAGTGTCCTCTCTAGAACAGAAGAAGAAGAAGCAGCTGCCATAGCAGAGGACGAATTATCTGCTGTGGAATTCCTTGAAGCACAACTGCAGCCAGCTCAAAATGATACACTGGAAGAACTGGCAAGCGAGGAGACTGAAGATGAACCTGATGCTGCCACTGACAGCAAGTGCTCTGGGTACAGTGACACAGGGAATGCAGAGGAGCAACAGCAAACATCTCCTGAAGGAGAGGCAGCTTCTGTGAAGCAGAACCTGGCAGTAGAAGAGGTCAGTGAAGGTGAAGAACAGGACTCTTTGGAAGAGTTACCCAGCAAATCTTTTGTCAAAACCTCAGCTGAACCTAGACCCCAGCAAGAGCAAGGTAATCAAGACACACTCAGGGCAGACTGGCAAAATCAAGAATCTGCTGTGGTCCAGCCCAGGACCAACAGGGATGTGGAAAGAAACCACCTAAAGTGTGAAGCAGCGATGCCTACGGGAGGTAAAGGAATCACAAGAAAGGAGTCACTAAGAAGAGGCTCATGGAAGCAAGCTGAGAGAGAAAAACAAGGTTCAGAAGACAAAGAGAAGGCAGCAGTGGTAATCCAGAGTAATTACCGGGGTTACAGAAGGAGGGGACAACTCAGAAAAGAAGGGAAACTACCTTGCAAAAGTCAAGAGAAAATAATAAAGGAGCCAACAGAAGCAATACATTTTCAAAATAACAATCCCCAAACAAAAAAAGGCAGAGAAAGCACCAGTACAGAGGCTGAAGGCTCTAAGACACTGAAGGGAGACTCAGAGAAAGAGGCTTGTGATTTGGCAGCCTTTTCACGACAGGTAAGAAGCTTGTAAGCAATGTAGATGGAACATAATACTCTGAGCAGTGACAGAATGGGAAAGTTATTTTACTGATTTCTGTGGCACCAAGGTTTTGCACTCTAAACTACAACAGAATTTTGTAATGTCTGTTCTATGAAAATGCATATTTTGGTTTGCAAGAGAAAACAGCCTTTTAAGAAAGGAGGAAAAGTCAAAGAGTACTGGCAAAAATAATGTTAATCTGATTTAAATTAAATGCAGAAGCTTTGCCTTTCAAATGTTTGTTTAGGGACCCATCAAGGTCCCTAATTCAGTACACTTTTGAAATGTCCCTATAAATGAAACTAAAGTTGCTATGCCAGTGTCAGAGACTTGCACATGTGCAGAGAAGTCTGCCTGCAGCTGTAGAAGCAATCTTGCATCAGCAAGGCACCATCTGCCCATGTGTGTGAACCAATGAGAAGTAGCTGTAGGACTGGACTGCAGTGTTGAGTTTCCTATGTGTATTTTTTTTCTCATCTTCATTGTTTTCAAGAGGTGAGGAGGTCAATGTGGTAGAGGTGTGCACTGCAGTCGGTGGAGCAATACTTTTAAAATTAATTCTCTAGTCTACTATTTTACCTTTGATTGCCTTGGAACATGTATACTTCTTTCTATAATCATGTAAAAATATATTTTTCAGATATCAAAATTATCTGAAGATTACTTAGCATTGCAGCAAAAACTGAATGAAATGATATTGTCCCATCAGCTGAGACCCGTGATGATGTCCAAAGACAAGCAAGCTAATGGCCGGCTTTCTTCTCATGTTTGTCAGCCAGGTAATGTTTAACCTTACTGCTGGCAGAATTTTCATTTGTAAACAGGACTGACAAGAAGCTACTCCTGGTTGTGTCAGGGAACAAGTAGATGAGATAATTCCAGCTGCTCATATTACTCTGGCTGTATATTTTTGTACAAAGCCCCATATCAGTACATGCCTAGAACACAGTTTCCAGAGAAATACCCAGTCCTGCTTGGGATTTATGAATTTACCTTTTTTTGTTTGTCTTTTGTCTCAGTGCTGCTTAGGATTGCTGATGAATGTTTGTGAGACCTAGACACACAATCTCTAGGAATACTTTTATTTGGTAAAAATTCCATATTGGCTCCTGTTAACTCAGTTGTCACTCAACTGTGTGTGCTATTGGTATGATATGGGACCATGCTTTCAAAACACAACAGTTTTTTAGGTAATATGTCAAACAATTTACTGACGTTTATGACATATATGGTGAGTGCATTTTTAGCTATCCACAGATGCAGCTGAGGTTATTCAAAACCTTTAACTCCTACCCATGTTGGTGGCTATGTCCTTAAAATTGCATGTAAAGTTTTATTAATAGTCAGCATCCATTTAACTCACACATTTAAAAGGATGTGATCTCTAGAAATTCACTCCAGAGTTTATTTCTATTCTGGTTAACATGGGCAGTGAAGGTTCCCAAAATGCAAACATGCTTGGAGCAGCTTGGGTGGCAGTGGGGAAGAGTACTGGGAGAATAAAGAGGACATGGGATTCTGAGCATGCAGATCATTAAGACCTGAGCTCTACCAAAAGGACCCCAAAGAATTGACTGAGCTGCTCAGACCTCTTCTGTTGGAATAGATGTAACAGGGAATTTTCTCAGCTCATGTCCTGAGCTGCAGATGTGGAGGAAGATGAGGGCAGATGAGGCAGATCACTGGCTGTGTCTCCATTCGTGTGGCAGGGCTTGTGGGAGCTCACTGCACTGCCTCTGGGGAAGAGCTGGAATAAGATCTAGGACTGTCTCTCACTGCCCAGAGCTAGTTGTGCTATTTTCATTATAACATTGTGGATTCAGTTGTCATATGTGATGAAACTTCTTTCTGTTCCCATTACTACATCGAAAAGATCTTAAAAGTACTTCAATCCTGCATTGGAGTCCTCTCAAATGGGCAAGCTGCTAAAATGAGGGCTTGGTGTTTACACCTCTAAGTGTAAACTGGCTTCTGGTAGGTAATTTGTGTAGTTCAGCCTGTTTCCAATTCCAAAGTCTGCAAGAGAAAAGAAATGGGAAATGGAAAACTAAGTGCCATGACCTTTCATTAAAGACAGAGCAAGGTTTGTGATTGTCATTAATGGTCTTGTATTCACTTCTGTACTAAATACTGCTGATTTTTTGACAAGATAAACCTGAGAAATTAAAAATGGATGCTTTGGAAAATACCTCTTGCTTCTAACACATTTTCCAACAGAAGCTAGAGAAAAGAGGTAGATAGAGGGAAAGGGAATATACAAATTCCTGTTTTATCAGTTAAAGATCTCATCACTTGCACAAGTGAACCAGGTGAAAATGTACCAGTATGTTCCTGCCATGTGCAAAATGCAGTGAAGTCTACTCTTCACACTGCTATTAATTTAAGTAGCTTTACAGGAGACAAAAGCTTGCCAGGGTTTGTCACCTGTGCATCCAACCCTGCCTAAAGGGGTGACCAGTCAGCCACTTCCCTTTAACTCTGAAAATGTCACGCTGCTGTAAAACCCTGCGGTGTCACAGTGCAGAGGTTTTCCAGTGGTAAAGTGTGCTAACCTGTCCACTGAAAAACCTTTCTTGGTGTGGAATGTGAACTTTTTTTTTCTACACTTGAACATAATTCACATGACAGGAAAATTGTTTCTTTTCCAGCTATGACCAATGCACAAGATAGTGAAGACAATATACTGCAGTAATTCCACAGTTTGCCTTTAAGCCAGTTGGAAACTGGCTTTATCACAAAGCTGCATTGTCCTGAGCAGATGTTTATTATAGCAAACATGATCTAACTAGGTGCAGAGAATATTTAAGTAACAATATGCCTGTAAGTGTACTGTCTAAAACACAGGAGTTACCAACATTCTGGATATCATATTTTCTTCCTTTATGCAATATAGTAAAATATCTACAAAACCTCCAAAGATTTGAGGTAAGATCCTGCAGATGTTCATGCTAAAGTAAAGCAGGTAGATGAGGTGATCCACTGCCTTATTAACAGGGAGGAACCTTCCTGTCTACCTGCCTACATTATGTGTTACAGTAGGATTTATAGACACTCATTTACAGAAGAATGTGCTTTTACTGCTGCTTTCCCTCTATGGCTGCTTTTCCTGTCCTACTCTTATTAAGGCAGGGATTGCTGAGCTTTAGGTGTTCTTTAAATCATCTGGTATTTACTTATTTGTAATTACGTCAGTCATTTACATTTATTTACACTTCTTCATCAGCTTCACTAGTTATATATGTTGTTTTACAGCTATGGGACATGAATTGTATTTTATAGCTAGATAGGAGAGCTTGGCTGCCTTTGTCTGTGGGTAGGTGGCCATTGTGCAATAACACAATTTACCACTTCCTCTGATAAAATATTTTATTACATTTGCTACCCACAGAAGGGAGGAACTGAGGGACAGCTGATGGCATACTATGACAAATGTTCACATTTTTTGGTTTACTTGTTTGTTTGTTTTTTAATAAAAATGCAAAGCTTGCAGATCAAAGAACATCTGAGCAAAAGGTTAATTTAATCTTAAATCCACAAGGTTAAGTTGTTCTTAAATGAGTTTATTCGTATTTACAAAATGCATAAAGCAAGCTGCACAAGGTTCCTGGAAAAAAACCCCAAAATTCCCCATGGCTAGAATCTCTGAGTAGGTTATATTTGCTTCTTACATGCTTTCAGCCAAATGTAATGGCTGCACCCCAGAACTGCACCCTTGCCCTGCTAGTGAGCCTTGGGTTGCTGTGGTGTCAGAACAGATGCACAAATGGCTGCTGTCAAGTTTTTTGAGATCAAAGCCTGAAATGAGGGGAATTTGATTATTATGGGAGGAAATTTTTTTTTCAAGATGAATCATAGTGCTCATCCCTCTAGTTATTAAATGACAGTTCAAGTACAAAATCTCAGGAAGAGAATTTTCTATATTTAGAATGAAATTTACATGGTATGAGGAACCCCAACGCAGCTGAGGACATTTTCAACTAAATGAGGCAATGAGAGAAGCAGGAGTTTTATCCAGGATTCCTCCTGCTGTAGGCTGTCAAAGCACTATTTACGGGAATTTAAGGGGCAGGCTTTGCAAGGAAAAGGGAGCCTGAGTAGCACTGGGTGAGCAGAGCAGGATTCACCAGCCAGACTTTCTTCTTTGCAAGTGAGTAGTCAGCCAGGGAGCACTGAGGTGTGGGACTGCAGAAAATCAGTAGGGAAGCCCTGCTGGCTGGTGGTTCTCAGCTACAGGAGTGGTCCTTGGGCACCACACAGCCAGGATGTAGAACATCTGTGTTGGGAGTTGCTCAGATCCATGGCAGAGCGTAAGATCTGGGAGGTTGTGGAAGTGGAATACTGGCATTGCCATTAAATATGCTCTCTTAAAAAACAGTAATCCCAGGTCACCAGACTCGGAGAAATGAGAGGTGCTGGAGCAAGTCCAGAAAAGGGCAACAAAGCTGGTGAAGGGTCTGGAGCACAAGTCCAATGAGGAGCAGCTGTGGGAGCTGGGGGTGTTCAGTCTGGAGAAGAGGAGGCTCAGGGGTGACCTTATCACTCTCTACACTGCCTGAAGCGGTACACACCCTGGAGGGTGCAGCCGCGTGGGGGTTGGCCTCTTCTCCCAGGCAGCTGGAGACAGGATGAGAGGACATGGCCTCAGGCTGTACCAGGGGAGGTTTAGGCTGGACATCAGGAGGAATTTTTTCACCAAAAGGGTTGTTAAGCATTGGAATGGATTTCCCAGGGAAGTGGTAGAGTCACCATCCTTGGAGGTGTGTAAGAAACAGCTGGACATGGCACTTCACGCTATGGTCTACCTGGCAAGGTGGTCAAGGATGGACTTGATGATCTTAGAGGTCTTTTCCAATGTTTATTATTTTGTCATTCTGTATTAGAGTCAGCCAGAGACTGAAACTGCTTCCCTCAGGGGGGCTGTGGGACACAGGTGTGAGAGATCAAACTCTGTCAACCTCTGCTGTACACAATCTGAAAGTTCTCAGTCTCTTGCAGTTTCTTCTAGGTCTGTGCCAGAGTAATCCCTCTGGGTTTTTTCCAGATTGCTAAGAATTTGCACCCATCAGCTGTAATTCCCAAATCTGGCTGTGTTAAATATCCCATTAATTAAAAATACCTAAAAGTTACTAACCAGAATGTTGAAGAGCAGTGCTTTTCTCAGTGCAAATTCCAAACTTGAGTAGTTGCATCCTCATGCTGTGTAAAGTTAAACAGTAAAAAGGTATGCACATAAATGTTGTAAGCAGTAATAACTATTAGCTTCTCATTGTCAAGTCCTGGAATTCCAGTTGCTATATTTCCATTTTTACTGATTACTTTCAACTCCGTCTACAAAACCTATACAATTATTGCTTTTCCTCTTGTTTTCCTTCCTGCTTAATTCTGAGCCTAGTTTTATACTTCTGTCTCTATAAGATGTTGAACAGCTCTAAATCAAGCATGTAACATTTCACTTAAATGATGTGAAGATGCCTTTGTCTGTTTCTCCAGGTGGCTTAATAAATAGAGACCTTTGATCCCTTAGATATTTATCACAGCTGTAACCACTATTTCTCCAGTCTTCAGTATAAAATCTGTTGTAAGTCATAGTTAATTTACATTAGCCTTCACAGATGTTGATTCCTCGAGATTGCTGTCTTCCAAGCTTATCATTGTATGTCAGAATGTACACAGTTCAACCTAAAGGGCTGTTGATACCGACTCATCTTTATTTAAACATTTCTTGCTCATCCTTGAACGTTTCAAGCACATGCAGCTCTCCTCAGTTCCTGTAGTTTGTGGTGGTGTTCAGGATACACATACATATTGCATTCACATTTCAGCGTATTTGGAGCTTTCAGTGAGGCCTGAGCATGAAAGTATTAATTTGTGGTAGAATTGAGAGTGTGTGTGCAACTTGGGTAGGAACCTTTGTGGTAGTGCTGAATGAGCTAGCTGAGATACTGATATGAATAAATAATTTTTCTTAGATTTACTTCTTGAATATTATCTGGCAGCCCCACTTTTCATATGTGTTTCCTGACCCTTAACTCTTTATTTAATTTATTCTCATGGAGAATACTGACACAATACACTTGGGAAGTCTGAGAAGGAAAATCCCCCCCATTTCAACGTGTTATTCAATCTGTCTTCCTGTTGATAAACCCTTTAGTGAATGTCTGTGTCACATCAAAGTTTCTCCTACACATTGCTTCTTAGGCAAGTGTGTCCCAGCACTGACAGCACCTCTTCAGGTAGATACAACAGCCAGGTGTGGGCTGGCAGCAGAGATGGGAGTCTCAGCACAGCCCTCCAGTCCTCAGCTCTGCTAATGACTAACTAGGATGTGACCTTAAGCAAGTCTCCATGGGTCTTTGTCCATCTTATTTACCCTTCTAGTGGGACAGGGATGGTAGTGCCAACCTGGCACTACCAGATCTTGCTAGAGATACTTGAAATCTTAAGGAAAAATGAGCTACAAGAGGCTTTACTATGGAGAGACTCGACTTCAATAAAAACCTTTTCTTTGTAAGGGAATACAAAAAGCAACATACAGTACAAAAGCAACATAACTGCTCTGTTAATAAGTGAATTATTTTATTCCTCTTTTCTGCTTCATTGCCTGCTGCAGAAAGATATAGGCCATCTGGAAAACAAGTCCATCAAACTCACCATTTATCAGACTTGTGTATTTAATTTGCACCCCCAACCTTTAATTTTACTAAGTAAATTATTTCTGTATTTATCAGAAACTAATAAATAAGCAAATTTTACTTTGTATTACAAGTAACTACCACATCTGTTCAATTTCAATAGCAGTGATCATGCAAATCTAAGTGCAAAAGGAAATCACAGCTTCACTTTCTGGTGAAACAAAGAAAGCAAAAGCCTATTGTGCAATTTGGAGGCAAAACTCAAATGCATTTTCAGCCCTATATTCAGTTTTAAAAAGGAATGATGGAGGTCCAAGCTTAGAAGGCTGCCTGCCCCAACACGATATTTCTTTCTCCTCAATTCTTTTGCACAGCTTACACGTATGTAAAACACAAGAGCTGAGATGAAAAGCATTTCTTTTACTGAAACCTTTATCATTGTCAAAATGGTATTTTTTGAATGTATAAAGCAGTCTTCTTTGCAAAGCACACACAAGAAGTATACAAGTAATTTCAGTTGGAATAATTGTTATCTAAAATACAATAATGCTTTATCTGTTTGACATTGATGAATTAAATAATGTAACAGCATACACAGTGATGAATGCTTATGGGACAGTAAAAAATCTTTAGGCATAATGAGAGCCTTTTCATTGGGATTTTCCTAGAGCCCCCAAATATGCTTCATTTCTTTTTTCACATTTTCATGCAGTCATGATCTCTGACAAAATTTTTGAATGTTCTACAGCCAGGGTGTTAGGTGTTTCTATTCAACAGCACTGAATTTTTAAGGGATTTTTTTAAAGTAGTGTTTCCACTTTGGACTCCTGTTGTGTTTAAAAATAAAATAGGAAAGATGTGCCTCTTCTATCAAACAAATGGAAAGTCAGATAACTCCAGGTGGCCCACTTGACATGCAGCAAGGTAGCAACAGCCCACATTAAGAACCCAGTCAAGCCTGCTGTACCTATTGAAATAAAGGAATCTCACTTACATTTAATACAGGTTACTGAAATTAATTTATTGAATCTAAAATTCATTGTTTAACATGAATTATCAGTAACCTGGCTTAGAAAAACGCCATTGTTCTCTTAGGTGCAAAATGTTAAAAAGATATTTGTTCATTCATTACAGAAGAAGCAGTCTGCATTTCAGATAAGAAACTAAAACAGGAAATGTAATCATTATCCAACTACAATTTAAATTAACATTATTCATTCTGGCTCCTCTATATACCCATGACCTTTACAAGCCTTTATTTATCACACATAACAAAAACTTAAACAGCTAATTTTGCAGGAGTCAACACTGATGTATTGCTGATCATTTCCCACTTTAAATTATTGTGCTACCCGCTTAATTAAAAAGATGTCTGCTGTACATGGGAGAGTTTTTATTTTTATCATGTAAAAGGGTTTATGATGGTCAGGGGAACAAAATGGCATTAAAGTCACTTCATGTGGAAGTGGATTATATCAACGAAATACACTTTAGTAATTCACTGGGATCTAGATCCCCATTCCAACCTCACACTATATTCATTTATTAATAAGAGATAGATTTTTTCCTCATGGACTGTCCTTAGTATATCTGTGGCAGGACAAGGGCAAGATCAAACCTCACTGGAGAATGCAAGATACCTCAGACACAGTGCACAGTGCTGTGACTTCACTCACCACCCCATATGTGTCCCCATGACCCATCTCTGCCATTGGTGTTCTGCTGCTGTGCAGCCCCCTTCTCCTTCATCATGAAGGAATTGCTGACACTGTTAACTTTTCCTATAGCTAAAGCTGAAGGGAAGGAGACCAGGCTCACCAGGTTGTACATTTGTGGTCTCTTGTCCCTCCAGGGTCAGTTCTGTGGCCATCCTAGGCATTAGGAACCCTGCACTCAGTGCTGTCTCTGTGACAAGTGACCTATGAACCCAAGCAGCCCTGTGTCAGAACTGCATAGAGATTTTCAAAAAACAAATAGCCAAGATATTTTTCTAGTTCTCTGTGTGCCAGCCAATGTAATCTGCTAGTCAGTGTCTAACTCTGAATTGGGAGACTGCCTGGGGAAAGTTGTTCCATTTTGTGTTAAAATCTTGATTTAATTTCTATTAGAGCGAAGGCATTTTTCACATGTTTGCAGAAAGTTTTTGTAGAAATAGAGACCAGAATTTGACTACACTAACATAGACTACATTGGATGTGATGGACATGGTCATGCTGTGTTGCCCAGTGGCACATGATTTGGCTTGAAATGAAAAGTCTCAGCAGGACACCTGGAGGAAAATCTTCACTGCAACACTGTAGAGGACAACCTCTGAAGCAGAGGCCTAACGCTAGGTGCTCATTCAGCACCTTGAAGATTGACTTGAGTCTGGAAAAAACATCACCCTTGCCACACAGGTCCCCATTGCGAGGCAGTGTACTCACAGTAGCCATTACCCCTCAGAGCCCTTTTCTTAATGTGGAGCATCAGCCCTTTTCAGAAGGAGAAGCCTGTGCCAGCCATACCTCTAGGCTGTTCCAGCCTGGCATTCATTATGTGGCATTTGTCCCTGTGGGCAGTCAGGACTCAAATGGATAAACCCATTCTCTGCTGATGAAAATGTCCAAACCAGTTGCTTACTTGAATTACTGCAAGCAGTAAAAGTGGCTATGTGGATTTTTTTCTGTCTTTGGTGAAATTCTCTCCTGTTTTTTTTTCCAAAGGCCTCCAGTTCTGTGAAGAAATAAGCATTGCATCTTCTGCTTTTTTACAGCTGGGGCCAAAGTAGAAGACTCTCGCCCAATGCAGAGGCCCCCCAGAAGGCCACGGAAGCCCAAGACATTAAATAATCCAGAAGACTGTACCTACTACACTCTAATACATGTGAGTTTAAGAAGCTTTTCTGGGGTAAAACTGTCAGATAATTCCCACCTAAACTATCTTTCTAATTGCCCAGTTCCCGTTATTCTTTTCTAATGCAGCATAAAACCTGTGTCCTGCTGAAAGGAGGCAGGCCACAAACTTCAAATTTCAAACGAGACTTGAAATGGAAGTACAGAGTTACCCAGACTGGGGAGCTATGTCAGACCAGTATTTACTTTTGTACCTAAACATATGTACTTTTGTTATGTGCATAAGTAGCATTTGCATTTCCAATACCCAAATCAAGTGCCCTGTCTCTATAGTTTATTTGTAAGTCACAGGAGAGAACCAGGAGAGGCACAGGTTTGTTTGGAGCTATTTTGAGCATCTAAATTAGTGCTTGATCTTGCAGAGAGAGCAAATACTAAAATAAGTTGTATTAGTATGCACACTGCAACTTCCTTTACAAATGTGTCAGATTGTGATTATGAAGGCATTGGCAAATACCAACAGCTCAGGAGACTAATGGATTTGAGTGTCGCTAGAAATAGCCTTTGGTCCAAGTTCAGATGCCGAGTGCTGCTTTCCCCTCTTGACTTCAGTGCCCTTAAATAAAGGAAAAAAGGCAAGAAAGTAAGCAGAAAGAGTGAAAATGTAAAAGCAGCTCAGAAAGCACTTCCAACAAAAAAAGCAATTAAACTGATTTGCTCGAGGTGCCTGTATCTTAGAGACCTATTTTAACAGCCTGTGAGAACCCAGCTAATAAACTAACCGTAGCAATTGCTTCTCCTTTCAACAGAAGGTGTCACCAGGGCCTGTAGGGATGGTTGTGTCTGGCATACCAAAAAAAGACTAATACAGCTATGTTTTATTCTGGGGTTTTGAAATAACACAGCTTTGGAATGCTGATATTCTGAAAAGAAATTATATTCTCAAAAATAAATTTGCATGTAAGAATAAAATTTGTTTTGTGAAAGCAATATTGGTGAGATAAAGGATTTAAATGAAAGGCATAACACAGAATCTGTATTTGGAAATTTCTTAGAAGCACAGTTCAGAAGTAAATGCCTATTGAGGAAACTAAGACTGTAAGGTCAGGAACACAGTATTTTCTGTGAGCTAATTTGTTACATGGCCAGCTCTGTACCAGAAAACAGCCATGGCATCAATGCAAACAAAAACTGCAGAAGTGCCAGGAGATTTTTAATCAATTTTTAGCAGCTTTTCAAGGTATTAATCAATATTACCTTCAATGAGTTGTTTCAAGAAGGTATGAAAAAGAGAAACCTGTCTTCCTGATGTGAAGTTCACTGCTCAGGGAAAGGTTCGACGTAAATATCTATACACTGAGGCTTAGAAAGGAGATCTGCTAGTTGTTAAATTCTTAGATGTTGGGTAAGTCATTAAGCTCTAACTTTAGGTGGTAGTCAGCTTTAGAGGGCAGTCAGCTTTCCCAGCTATTACGGATTTTCTACCTTATTAAAAATCTCCATGACCTTCAGGCATTCACAGATTATTATCAAGGCCAGATCATATGAAAGTGGAGAAACACAATATGAGCGTGTTTATTTAAAAAAAACAAAACATCTCTATCTTTTGCAAAATCGGATATTTCTCTCACATCATGCTACAGACATTAATTAGACACCTTACATTCTCACACATCTCCTTGCATATCAGATGACCTGAAGGGGTATACAGGTATAAATGAAGCCTGACAATAGCCCATTGTTCATATAAGGCATGAGAATTTTATTTTGGGGTATATTTCTTTAAATCAGCCTATCATTTTGGAATTATATGTCATGTTCATTTGCCTGCATACTGAAGTCCATCAGGATTTCTGATTCTCAGTGACTTTACAGTCGTTAGTTCTAATATGTTTTCACTCATTTGCAAGAAACACAATTAAGACCACAATCTGCACTAAAAAATATTGCCTTTGAAGAACGATGTGTTAGGTGCTGCAATACAGCATTGTTTTGGCTGTAGGGATAGAACTCTATTAGAGATAAGAAATTATTCACATTCCCTATGAATTTCCTCTCCTCTGCATTTTCAGAAGTCTTGTATCCTAAAGGTTCTTTTGTCACCTATTATATGGTTTTTAAATGGGGCCTTTGTCCATTTTATTCCACTAAACCTGTGTAAAGACTACGTTGGCATTAATGAGAATAGGATTATGCCTCTTCCCACTGCATTGCTTCTATTCATGGAAATCCTCATGGCATCACAGTAAATTTGCCTCAGTGAGATAGTGTTGTCAACTTCATTAAAACAGCTATAGCTATTTGAAAGTTTTAGATCTCCTTTTTCTGGTATGATCATTATTACTTTGGATTTTTTTCACAGTATGGCAACAAATCTGGGGGCAAAAATGCTGATCTCATTCTCAGTCTCAAAGGTTCTTAAAAGAGGTTTTTCTCGGATATTTGCTCATTTGCTATAATTTCTTTTACAGAAAAATATACAACACTCTCCTACCTAACACTGATGAATGGTATATTTGCATAAGCTTTCCTTTTAGTATTTTTAATTACTTTTTATTTTCTTAGAAATCAATACAAGATGAAAAACGGAAACCAAGAAAAGAAAGGTAATTTTTTTCATTATCTCACTCTTGTCAGTCCAGTACTCTAGAATAGTTTTTAGCCGTAATTCAACCAGGAGATTAAAGCATTGAAAAAAATAATGGTAATTTGGTGATTCACAGGGAGACATGTATACAAAGTTAAAATGCAATTTTCATTGACTAAAATCCATTATAGAATTCAGCCATTCAGTTTTCCTAAAACATGGTCTTTTACCATGGTAACACAGGCATTATAATAAGATAAGGTCCACATCAAAGATAGTTCTGACACAGAAAATAATTGAAGGTGCTCAAAATTCTAGTCAAAGCAAATGGGCAACCAGTTCTTTTTTGTCAGCAAAAATACAAAGACTGTCAAAATTTTCTGCTAAAAATATATGAGTCTGGAAATAGATAATAAAAAATTAAAACAACAACTATGGATAACAACTAAAGAAGAGTAGCCCTTAAAATTTGAACCAGACGTGTTTTCTTCCAGTGTAACTAACCTATGTTGGTGGATCTCTGCAGAAAAGAAGGAAGCAATAGGTATATTCTGTCCTTCTGTATCTTAGATCCTTGTGTGTGCTGCAGACCTGGTCGGCAGCCCCTGACATACGCCATAGCTTTATTTTATTTGTGTTTCTATACTGAGGCTTTTCTGCTGCCCCCTCAGTGGCACTGCTGTGGCACCATGCTCATAGCTGCCAGATAAACGGGCTCTCTGCACCATCCTCAGCTCAACACAAACTGTTGCAGAATTCAAATTCCATGGCTAAGATATGTATCTTAGAAGATGTTGTGTGACCTTACATCTATATAAAATATGCTCACAGCATTGAGCTTCATTCAACCACCATTTAAATTGCACTTGATTATGCCGCAGCTTAAAGGATTAACCTTATGTCCCCCATGTTTGGTCTCTTTACGCTTTTTTTCTCATGTCATTTGGATCCTAAAAAAATTTCACACCTATTGACTCCAGTCTAGGGGAAAAAACAACCTAACACACCAAAATCTAGTGTTTACACCAAAATCTAGCATTTTCTCTTAATGGCCTCAGTTAGGTTTCACTCATCTTAAATCTAGTGAACCAGTTCCCTGACTGCATCTTCTTTCATGTGCTGACTCTGTATTAGTGGAACATAGCAAGTGAAATCAATTAATTACTTCTGCTTTCTAACAATGTCAGGATTGAATTCTGAACTTCTCTATTCAGTTTCTTTTTAGGATATTATTTCTTTCCTTAGCCATTCTAAAATGGATGTTGGGATTGACTTTTTTCCGTATGTATAATACCCTGGATAGCATTCACCTAACAAAATAAGAGATATCTGCATTATTGACACCCATATCTAAACTAGTTGCTTTAGACTCTCTTCATGTACTCCGAGAATAAAACAGTCATATTTAGAAAAATTGTCTCTTGCTCAAAGAGATATCTAAAATAGACCAGATTAATTATACCATACAAATGCCTCTCCACCGAGTCTAATGGCAAACCCCGAGAATTTCAGTCATGTGTCCTTTATGAATATATAAAAATATTTAGCATTTCAAAATTCTCAATATCTATGTTGTACAGCAGTCACACTTCAGAGACTGATTTTTTGTGCCTATATATATTTTTCCTTAGATCCTCAACACATAAACAGAACTAATAATGATATTTGCCTGCCTTGGGTTTGTATGCTGAAAATAATATTGAAAAGTGAAACTGTTAACTTAGTGTTCTTATTTATTGACAGTCTGAGCAAAGTGCTAGATTTAGACATCTACTACCAAGAAATTTCATCTACTGACTCCAGCTCCAAGGACAGCAGTACTACCACACGAAGGAAGAGATACCCAATTGAGCGCAGGACTTCCATTTTACGAGCTACTGAGCGGTAATTCATACAAAATAGTAATAGGAAACAATAAATATTATCCTTATTGACATATTCAAAATATTAATAAATAAAAAAGAAATGCACTTTCAAATTACACATAAATCTATTATTTTAGACATGAAATTTTGCCAAATTCTCTTGCAAAACATATAGCTAAAATTTCCCATCTCAAGATGGGAATATCTGACATATTTCCCAGGCAAAGAGGGATAAATTCCAGTGTGATTGGTGTTCAGCCTACCTGCCAGTTTTTGGTTTCCCAAGGGGCAGATGAACACACATTCTGCATCTCTGATCTAAAACAAAATTAAACTGAAGCAGAACCTAAAAACTGTATTTCTGATTAGTTAGGTTTTAAACAGGGTGGACATGTGCCAGACTTTCTGCAGGTTTTCTGCAGGTAGGACTCCAGCTTGGCTGCCTCCTTCTCCTGCTGTCCTGTAGTAGCACATGTCTGTAGCCTGCCTGCACCTCGCCAAGGTGGACAGCCAGGAGAAAAACCCCAAAGGGTGGGTTTGCTTGACTTCCTCTCTTCCCACATAGACTTCATGGAGGGTGACCCCTGCCAGGCTAAGGAAATTGATATTCATATTCATGTTCATGTTCATATTCATATTCATTCTCACTCTTGTCAATGCACTCACATGCACTGCGCGTGCAAACATGCACCTATGTATCTTAATAGAATTGTATCTTCTTGCATGTTCCTAAATGTAAGAAAAGCTTGGAAAACTATCAAGGTCAAAGTCTTTAAGGGAAACGCTAAGCCTGAGATGAGCACTGAATTTGAAAACTTATCTGTAGTAATAGAGGAAATGTTGGTAGAACATTTAGAATGTAGAATGCTTTGTGCACCTCATGTATTTCGTTTCTGGCCTGTTTTTCACATAGGATCTAAATTAATTTCAGGAAAGTGAAGATGTGATTAAAAGTAATATCAGAGAATTATCCTATAGTTCACAACCATTAGAAAATGTTGCATTTCTAAGGTGGTTAATTACACAAAATCTGTCACCCTGAGGTCTGGCTTAGGTGAGTAAAAGTTTTGCTACTGAGCTTACTAAAAGGAATTTCTTACCCTTTACTGTTTGCTGCTCTGATTGCAGCCTAAGTAGCCTTAGTGAAACATGTGCAACTTCTAAATTTACAGTTACCTCAGAGGGCAGATGAATGCAATTAATAAACATTTCTGCACTTCAGTATCTCTTGAATAGGCTCACCAGGATATAAAGACTGTACAGCCATTTCAATCTATGGAAGTGAAGCACTGAGTACTTTTTATTTAGCAGTTTACTTTTGACATTGGTATAGGACCAGTGGTGGAAGCACCTTAAGTGTAGAACACTACAAATTTTTGTAATTATTTCAGAGTAATTTACTTTTGTAATACTGTCTTTTATTTTTAATCTTGCTCCATGGTAACAGCTGATGCCACATCACTATTCCAGCAGGTCAGAGGTGGCATCCAAAATGCATCTTGCCATCTGAAAATAAAATGAAATGAGATGGACACTTACAGTGGACTCCACAGGCAGGTTAAATACAAAGCAAACAAATTTATGCCAACTGAAAATCTGGAGCAGTAACCATCAGGCAAATGCTACTGCAAAGCATCCCCATGCTCTCAACGTTTTTATGGCCTTTTATTATGTCCCCTTCATAGAAGAACATGTTGTTCTTCTGTGTTCATCTGCTTCTAGCATATAATGTGTTTGTTCCGAGGTGCCTGTTTTGTGCAGCAAAGGAAGAGGCCTAGCAAAGTCAGCTAATTTTTTTTCTTTCTCCTTTTATTTTTCCCCCACAAGGGTGGAGGTTAAGCAGTCGATTAGGCGTGTTTGCCAAGGTAAATGTTTTGACTTTAATTTCTAAAACACTTCTGTGCTTAATCCCTAGGTCGAGGCTTGCAGAAAGACCCCTGGAAGAGAGCAAAGCCGAAGATAATCCCTATGACTACAGACGACTGCTGCGGAAGACCTCACAGCGCCGGCGCCTTATCCAGCAGTTCTAGCTGCTGCTGCTGCTCCTGCTGCCATTTGGCTTTTATTAGCATAATTTTTTTTTATCATTTTATACCATGTGTTTCCTTTTTTTTTTTTAATCTTCAATGTTTCAAGTTTATGTGTGTGTTCATGTGAATATGAATTACTGTGGTTTACAGCCCAACACTATTGCAAAGGGACACTGTCAGTCACATATCATATTCTTCCCTAATATAAAAATCAGCTTTCTTTTGTGTACCATTGCTACATCCTAAAATTATTAAACAGCTTAAGTCTAGTTTACTTTCCTCAGTGCATATTCCTTTTTTTCCATTTCATCAGTCTCATCCAATGAAAATAATCATTTACTTTACAGTTCCCTAGTTAAGCTTTCAAATTTCCATATGCACCTTCAGAAAACCTTAGTTATTGTTTCTAATAAATTATTTTACAGGAAAAAAAAATTACAAGAGTACCATGGGGGAATTTCTGCTTATTTTAGTTTACATTGCTTAAATTTTGGGATGACCTGTTTGTGGCACGTGTCCCTCTAATGAAAATGTATACGATTAATTGCATAGCATACTATGGCAATTTATTTCATTATTGACTTTACTGTAAAGCTAGTAGCCAGTTTTAAAGGTCAATATTGTGTGTATAATCTTTATGTTGGAGATGTCCATTTATGGGAAGTATATCCAGCCCTCTCTTCTGCCTCTGAGCTTTGTGACTAAGTGATGAACTTTTAAATCATGTTTGCTTTGTTCTCATTTGCATTAGATTTTTAGGAATCCTAATCTCTGGGGTACCAAAAAAAGAATAGAAATACACTCTCTGGTTGATTGCTGCTGAAATGTAATGATCATTCTTAATCAGTTCCACTAGAAATTAAATTAAAATAAAAGCAATAGCCACAGTGTTCAAATTTCCCCCTGATTCCGTATTCAAAAGACCTTATTTCACAGAAACTACACAGATAATTGCAGCGCTTCCTTTCAGGATTCATAATTGCGTGTTCCCAGCTGCAAAGCAAGAGAAGGCAAATTTCATGATGCCAGCATAAAGGCCCAATCCTACTCCGTTCTTTAGCTCTCCTAAATGTGACAATGGGCGGCAGCAGTCAGCCACAGGGGCTGGGTTTTGTCTGTTCCCCACGCACATTTGGCCTTTTCCCCAGAGACAGATAACCACCGCTTCCTGATCTGTAACTAGCTACAAGGCTGAGCACCTGATTAAAATGTACTGCAATGTAAAATTTACTATAAATTGTTAAAATTTTGAAATCTGTTCTAAAGTTGCTTTGTCATGTATCATTAAAATGGTAAAGTAAATAAAAATGCACAAAGCAGTGATACGGTTGTTTGTGTCTGAATTATACCCAGAACCGACAAAACACTGTGGACTGGGGCATGAGTGAGCAAGGCAGGGAAGGGCTCGCAGCAGCCCCTGGCCGTGGAAAGCTGGAATTATTGTCTACGTGCAAGCCAGTGCGATGCGGCAACTGGAACAGACTGTGATTTCACACGAAGAGATGCCTGGACTGGTTTTCTTCTGCTTCCACACCAAAGCATTGTTTTAAAGCACTGAGCCATTTCTGTGGGGTCTCATGGCGGGCACTCCTCATAACCATGTGGATGCCTGCAAAAACCACAGAGATGCTGCGGGCTGAACACGGGGCCTGGCTGCGAGCAGCGTGGGGGCCCTGCGTGGCCAGCGGACTCGGCAGAGCCACATTCTGCCCTGGTGTGGTCCCGCCTGCCGCCCTCCAAGGCCAGGGCTTGAAATGCCTCCTGTGCCAGAGGAGAGGCAGCCGCGGCAGGGAAAGGCTCCCGCGACAGACCTGGCTGGGTGGAAAAGGGAGGTCTGGTTGCCTTCAGAGACGTCGTGAAGGGAATGGGAACAGTTGTTCTCGTGCTCTTCCCATCTGCCCGCCGGGCCCTCTGCCTCCTCGGGGCTGGAGCGAGGATGGCGGTTCCAGCAGGGTCTCCAACGCGGAATGTCGCGGGAAGCCCCCGGGAGCGCCCCGAGGCTCCGGGGACACGCCGGGGCAGCCGCGGCGTCGCGCAAGGCTCCTCCAGCACGTCCCCACGAGCCGGGACAGCCCTGCCTGCCCGGGAGCAGGAGGGACAGCGGGAGCCCAGCCCCGTGCGGGCCCCTCCACCAGCGCCATGTCAGCGCCGGCCCGGCCCGACAGGGCGCCCGTGGGTGGCTGCGACCCGGGCCGATGGGACGGCGGGGCTCGGGGGCTGTCTCTTCCCCACCCCGGGACCGCCGGCGGCAAGGGCTGTCCCGGCCTCGGCGCCGCCGCCAAGGAACTCCCTGCTCGCAAGTGCGGAGGTGTCCCGATGCAAAAGTGGGAGGTGTGGTGGGAAGATTTCCCTTCACTTTGCATGTTAAAGGAGAGGACACTTTCCCACAGTCCCACCTTCCCCTCGAGGAACGAGGCTGGACCACCGCGGCCGCCCACGCCAAGACTTTGAGAACTACCATTCCACTTGGAAAACTACCATTCCACTTGGAAAACTACCATTCCGCTCCGCTCAGCGCTCGGCGGCGCCGGGGGCGGCTCAGCCTTCTCCGCCCGACCATTCCGCTCCGCTCAGCGCTCGGCGGCGCCGGGGGCGGCTCAGCCTTCTCCGCCCGCCCCGCCGGGCTGCGGCCGCTTGGACCGTCGGTAGGGTGAAGGCAGCACAGGCACCCTCGCTCGCCTTCGCCCCCCAAGGCAGCTGCAGCCCCAGCTCAATCAGCACCTATAGCTCGGGTCTGCCCCGAGCGCTGCCGTCCTCCCACGCCACCCCTCGCTCCTCCGATGCAGCAGCGTGCGGACGCGCCTTAGAACAGCCGACGCCGTCGCCGGTGGCCGCCTCAGCGGGCACCTCTTCCCGTGGAGCTGCCCGCCCCGTCCCGGGCAGCCGCGCCTGCGGCGGGGGCCGCAGCAGCTCGGCGGAGCGCGCCCCGGGGGCGCCCACGGGAGACGCTCCCACCCACGCGTGCCCGGGGCGCTCCCGCCCCTTCGCCTGCCGCCGCCTGGCGCAGCCGCGCGCTCTTACACACCCGCACACTCACACTCGCACACTCGCTCGGGCCGCCCGGGCTGCAGATCGCCGCTCCTCGCCCGCCCCGCCGGTTCGCCTCCGCCATGGCAAGCCCCGGCTCCGGCTTCTGGCCCTTCGGAGCCGAGGAGGGCTCCGCAGCCGCCGAGACCCCCGGCACAGGTAGGAGGACGCCGAGCGGCCGGGCGGGACCGGCCCGACGGAGCCGCCGTGACAGCGCTGCCCGGTCGCCAGAGCCCTCTTTGTGACAGCTCTACCGGCGGGACGAAGCGGTGCGGGCGGCGGGGACCGACGGCGACTCGAGCCCGGGCCAGCGCCGCGGGGCTCTGCGGGGCAGGCGGTTCCTGGGGAGCGGGGCCGGGGGTCGGGCGAGACGCCCTCAGCCCGCGCCCGCCCCACGGAGCCTCCACTCGATTTTCTCTTACAGCCAGGGCTTGGTGTCAGGTTGCCCAGAAGTTCACGGGAGGGATCGGAAACAAACTCTGCGGTAAGGGCGGGGAGGCCCCGGTAGCCCGCGGCGGGGGCGCGGCTGCGCGCCTGTGGAGCGCCGTGGGACTGCCCCGGGCCGGGGGGGGCGGGGGACAAGGGTCGGTGCCCCGGTAATGAGGCCGTGTGTCCGTGTCGCTGTCAAGCACTGCTCTATGGAGATGCCGAGAAGCCCGTGGAAACCGGCGCCAGGGCAGCAGCCCCGGGGGTAGCGGAGCCGAGGACGACCTGCACCTGCGACAAAAAACCCTGCGGTTGCCAAAAAGCGGACGTGAATTACGCCTTTCTGCACTCAACAGGTAACGGCGCTCCCGGGGCACGCTCTCTAAAACTAACAGGAGAAAATCAGCGGTTCGGTCGGGAAATCGCCTCCGCCCGCCTTGCGCGGAGGCTTTGGGAGTCCGGCGGCGCCTGGCGGTGCGCGGCGGAGCTCTGCGCCCTCAGCCCTGGCCCCCGCTGGGCATTTCTCACATCTGCGAAAAATCACGCGAACAACAAAAAATCCCGAAAAGAAAAACCCAAAGCAGTAAAAATACCGCGTATTGGAGCCCGCAGCTTTTTCTTTCGAAGGAGCACTGAAAGCATCGACCTTCTCATTGAAGACCCTTCGATGTAATTAAGGTTGGAGGGGAGGAAGGAGACGGAGCGCTCTCCTCCTCATTTGCTTTAATTCGAGATTATTTTTGCACTTCATCTTTCCTGACCTTGGAGATAGCGTCTCCGCCAGTGAGTAGATCCAGCTCCCCACCAACATGCGCTAGCCAGGGACTCTCCCGTTTGCTCGGCACCCCAAATTAGGGGCTTCCACTACAGTCTGGCTTTGACTGAGCCATCGCTCTTAAACAAAAGCTTTGTGTACACCGAGACCCCGTGCAGCATTGCCTCAGAAAAAGGCATTAAATTATCAACAAGTCACTTGCATAAGAGAGTCGCCAAGAAGGTATTTTATTGCAAGGCAAATGACAGTTTTAAGGGTGCCGCTTGTAGCATTTGTTGCTCCATCTTTATTTCCTGTGAGATTCGTTTTCCCTTTTTTCTTGTTTCCCTCCTCACACTGTCTTAAAAATTGGTTTGAAATACACTGTGGACAGAATTGGCCAATTTAGGTAGGATATTAAATCTTGTTTCTCAGAACATTCCTCAAAATGCAACCTTGCCAATTTGGTTATTAAATTAAAACAAATCCTATATTTATTGACTACAGTGTAAAGATTTTGTAAACATAAATGGTAGAAGGCTTTGTTCAAAATCTATGCATGTGCTCATAAAACGAAGTTAACTTTTAAATTTCTCCTTTTCCAGATCTTCTGCCAACATGCAATGGAGAAATAACTACTATGTCTTTCCTGCAAGACGTTGTGGACATTTTACTTCAGTATGTGGTGAAAAGTTTTGATAGATCAACAAAAGTTATTGATTTCCATTACCCAAATGAGCTGCTCCAGGAATATAACTGGGAACTGGCAGACCAGCCACAGACGTTGGAAGAAATTTTATTGAACTGCAGGACAACTCTGAAGTATGCAATTAAAACAGGTAATAGCACTGCTCATTTTCTACCCTGTATGGTCTCATCCATTGATTAAAGGTGTCATTTCAATTTAGCTTGAAACGTTAAAGATTGAAGCAGCAACTGTATTTTGTCAGCTCCAAGCAATTTCTAGCAGAGACAGAAATCGTTTTCCAAAATGATAAAGCACTCAAGCAGCTCCATCTCTGAAGCTGTCAGTGCAACCTCGCACACTCTTTCCGATTTAAAATTAATGCGTCTGTGCGTCGGAGTTGCCGAGTGTGCCACTGAGCGGGCTTTTGCACCACCTTCACCAGTTTCTGCCGTTCTTCTCATCCATTTCACGTGTGATGCCCCGGCCATGGCCTTTTGCTCCCTGCAGAGCGGGGTGCGGTGGGCGCGGAGCTCGGGGCAGAGGGGAGTCCCTGCACGGGGGCAGCAGGGACCAGCCCATTCAGCAGCCGAAATCACAGCAAAAGGCCTGTGAATTCGAGCTCTGAGCGGCCATTTGCCGTGTGTCTCACTTCGCCTGCAGGACATAAAATAAAAATAATTTAGCCGAACCTTACACAGAAATGTCGAAGATTTCGTTTCAACTTTAGGCTCAAGCAATAAAACCAAAGTCCGATTTGTTTTAGCAGCCATTTGTTGTTTTTCACTGGGGAAAGCGGGGATGGGTTGACTCGTGCCGGCCTGGGATCCCCAGTTAGTCGTGTCCCCGTGCGGGCTCCGTGGAGAGAAGGCAGCACGGGGCTCGCCCAGGCGTGGGGAAGAGCCCGGCTCCGCACCGGGGCCACCTTAAACTGCGGCGGAGCAGGCAGAAAGCGGAGCCCGAGCCGCAATTACGGCTGTCATTGGGAAATAATAGGGGGTCCGGGGAGCTCTTAGTGGGAATTTGAATTACTGAGAAATTGCTTTAAAATAAATGTGAGGCAGTTTACTGAGAGAGACAAAAGGCTGATTTGTGACTAGAGGGTGAAAAGAAAACAAAATCTCAGGCTTTGAGAAGAGAACAGAATAAACTAATCCTGGTAAAGATTGTGAGGGATCTGTGTAATCCTCCTCGTTGAGGGGTGGAAACTACCATCCACATGTTTTGATGCATGGGTCGGGTTCTGTCAAGATGTTTGTAAAATATTGGATTAAATAGGTAGATTATATCAAGAGGAACAGAGTCGATCAGTCCAGTGATCTGTGTGATGTGTCTGGATAGGGCATAGGGAACGTGTTTGCACAGAATGATGTAGAATGTGGGATCTGTGATTCTGGGAAATCAAAAAACAGGGTTTCTTAGCTGATTTTCAATAATCGTTTTTTGTTATAGCCTGTTTTCACATAACAGACCTATTTAATTTTGTGCATCCAAAAAAGACCCTTTAAAACAACGTTGCCATTTCTCTTCCTCTCTATAAATATCGGAGACTTTTCCATCTTGGCGTTTTAGAATTTGTTTTAGTGAAAATAGCGTTTTTGAAGTCTAAAAAAGGGTGCTGGGGGGTGTGAAATGTGGTGGCGTGGCGGGGTTCAGCCCAGGAGGTGCAGAGCTCGCTTGGCTGCTGCTGCTCCTCAACATCCTGGGGCGACAGCCCCAGCCTGGGAAGGTGTTCACGAAATGCGTGGGGTTTACACCGGGAGCCCTTCGGTGTGTGCTTCGGAGTAAAACACTGGAATTACCCTCAGAGGAAGGACAGTATGGTGAGGTTTCTGGCGGCAGCGTCTGCCTCCTCTCCTGCCGCAGAAGCCCCTCGGACACGGCCCCTCCTGGGCGGCGTTTGGCTGCAGGGGCCCGGGAGGCTGATTGACAATAAATTGCATTGCATTAGGCTCACAGCTGGATACCCAGGTCCAGGGATTCAGCGAGGCAGATGGCTGATTTTTCGGCCGAGGGGCAGGTGTGGGTTGCTCCTAGGTGTTGCCTGCATGCCACGGCTCACTGGGGTCCCCGGGGAAGCCACACTTTGTGCTCCCTTACCAGCAGAGACACAATTCTTGCTGAGAGGATGTGAAAGGCAGTGACTGCGACTGCAGGGAAAGATGGGTGTGAAATTCAGTTACTGTGCGCTGTACAATTGAAAATGAGCATTTTTTTTAAATGGCTTGGAAACTCCAGGAAGGGTGCGAGGAGCCGGTTCTGGCCCAGCGTCGCTCCGTGGCAGGCGCTGGTGGCGGCCATGCACGCAGTGAGGCTGCGAGCACGGCCAGGCTCGGTGCTGCCAGCCGTGCCTTTATCCGTGCTGCCTGGCCGTGCCCAGCCCTTCTCGTCGCTTCCCTGTGCGGGCTGTGGAGGCCGAGTGTTCACTCTGGGCATGCCCGTGCGTCAGGCCGGTGCAGGTGGGAGTGTTTGAGAGGCTGTGTGGGGCAGAGCCAACGCCCTCAGTAGGGAAAGCCAAGCCTTGGGTGTCCCTGTGGCTTGGCCCTGGTTCTTGGCCCGCTTTACTCTGGGATACCTGTGAATACGTTGTGTATTGCTAAACAAGCCATTAAGTAATAATCTCCTATTTTCACCTCTCAGCCAATTCTTCACCCTGTCACCGTCTCTTTTCCAGAACCTCTTTGTTCAGGAACAACTTCAACAAAGGATGTGTATTTCAGGCAGAAGCACCCAGGTAGAGATTTTTGAGCACCTCTCACAAACTCTTCTTACCTGGCCAGTGGAGCCTGTATTCTAAGCAAAGCCTCAGTTTTCCATGGCCATCTAGCCAAGGGAAGAGAGCTGGCTGACTAGTGAGGTGTCACATGGACAGACAAACCCCTGCGGCTGGGGCGGGGGTCGGGCTGGGGCTGTGCACTCCCTGCCCCTCCGTGTTACGGCCGTACTGCAGGAGGGAAGGGCACGGAGCAGAGGGGTCTGTGTCACAGCTGTGGGTGCTGGGGGCTCTCCAGCAGCAGCAGCTGCTGCTCTCTCTGTCCTGCCATCTCTCGATGCAGCGCTGCTCCCTCCACCTCGCTGCTCCAGGGCCCGGCTCCCGAACCTTTGTGCACCCGGGCCCTTTCCCAGGCGGCTCCCAAAGCAGGTGCTGTGCCGGGAGGTTTGCTTGAAGAAACAAGCAGTGACAACAGAGCTGTCGCCTTGGGCTGAGTGTGAGGCTGACAGAGAACTGCTGAGACGCTGCAGCTGCAGATACAAATTCTGCTATTCCCCAGCTTTTCAGTGTGGATTTATTTCCAAAATGAGACTTTTTGTAACCTTCTTTGAGTCTTCCTGTAGTCCTGATCTGCTAAAAGCTTTTAGCTCCTAATTTTCTGTTGCTTTCAGGTGAAATTTGTCATCCAGCTGTGATATGGAACCTAAGCTATAAATATAAAAATCAACTTCAAAATCCTTCTGTCAGGCAACGTGCAGTTCTCTGCAGGCAGAGAGCCTGGAGCAGGATGGCTGAGGTTGTGGTGGTGATGATGGGGTGCATGTGTGTCTTAGGTCCACCAACCCCACTTAAGAGCATGAAGAACAGGGAGCAAGATCCAGTTCATTCTGGGGGATCTGAGCATATTTCCTGGGTGCTCAGGGGCTTTGGCTGCCTGTCTTCGGCAGCACAGACCAGGGAAAGGTGGCAATTCCTGTCAGTGAGAGGGGGGAGTTCCGTGCAAAATACAATCAGGCTGGATGGCAATAGCACAGGACTGGTCTCAGGTTAAGGGCACAGGCAAGTCGAATTTGCACGTGTGTCCCCTGCCCCATATCCTCGGCTCTGGTCTGCCTGCTCAGCTTGATTACTCTGCCTTTGTGTGCTGCAGGATGGGAGCTGGGGAGCAATTCCCCGTGCTGCTCTGCCAGCCATGTGTCCACGCCTGATAAGAGGCCACAGGAGACTGAAGATAAGTTTTCTCTCAGTGCTGGGTCTGCATTTCCTCAATCATCTTGCTCTATCTTTTGTTTTCTCTGATGGCAATAACAGTACATCTCTGAGGGTCAGGACAGGTGTTTTCCAAACAGAGGCTGCCGTCCTTTGGGTTGGATGGCATTTAAGTAATTGTGGACTATCCATAATTTGTACCAGTAATTATGCCACTTATCAAGGGCTTGCGGGAAGTAACTAGTAAAAATGGAATTTTAATGCTTCCTGTGTTTAATGGCTCTAGGCACGTTTTTAAGGAAAATCTCTAGGAGGATTTTAGAAAAAAAAACCATGAGCCAATTAGATTAACCAAGTAAGGGGACTATCAGCTCACTGAATATAATCTTGTGCATCATTCTGCTGGGGCAGCAGTGCTTGCTTTTATGGTGTTTGATTAAAACCACAATTGCAAGTAGCCAGGCTATTTGTAATTGCACTCTGACAGTGAAGAAATGACAAGGACCATCACCTTCCCTGTCATCGTCGTTCAAGCATCAGCCATTGAGTCATGTGCAAAGCAGTCACCAAAATACTCCATTTTCTCATTTTGCCCTGTCTATTACAATCATTAGCCATTCATCACTGATGTTATATGTCCTGGCAAGCTTTTCAGATGGTGTCTCATGTGTGCCTTTCAAACCTAGTCAGGCAAAACCATATCCAGTGACAACATGTGACACACTAACGGGAGCAAACAGCTATTTTTGTGAGGCAGCAATGTGCTAATTTTCAAGGCATATTGAAAGGATAATAGGGAATGTTGGAATTCATTGTTCTGTGTTGAGTATAATTACTCTGATTTTACTGACTTTGGAATGAGAAAGAAGAGAAATTATCCTGCCTTTTTGAAGGAATGTATTTACTGCCATTTGCTTTGTTTCATACCTTGAAAGGACTTCCTTCTCTATAGAAATATGGAGGTAAATATACTGTTCAGCACTGAATAGTTTCATTCAGAGTCATCAGCCTTTTGATAACATTTTCCATCTTATGCAGGGCACCCTAGATATTTTAATCAACTTTCAACTGGGTTGGACATGGTTGGATTGGCGGCAGACTGGCTGACATCAGCAGCAAATACTAATATGTAAGTAGAAGATTTTTTATTTAATATATAGATATTTTAATATAATTTCACAGTTACACTCTAAAATACTAATTGCTGTATCTGAGTGAAAGAATAATTGTATGTTAAAATTGCTGGGGAAAAAATAATCTGCTTTCTAAATGGTTACAACAGTTACTTATAGAGACTTCCAATGTTGTTCTGTAGGCTGTTATTTATAAAATTCCATCATCGTGGTAGGATGTTGGTTGTGCTGCCTCCCAAAAGCACACAAGAAACATATACAGATTAGTATTTTGCATGCATAAATATGTAAAACAGAAGGGGTGCTGGGTGAGCAGTTGCATTCTGTAGAGAGGTTATGTACAGTCCATACCCAGAGCAGGCAAAGCCGTTGTTTTCTGTAAGAAAGAGATGTGGAATTTAAAGTGTGGGGTTTTTTTCACTCTGGGATTAGGGAGGGTTTTTGTGTGCTGGCTTAGCTTCACGCACTGTCTGGCCATTATGAATAGGACTGCTGACACGTGCCTCTAGACATGCACACGGGTTTGTGCAAGGCAAAGGGGCTCTGCCCAGCATCTCTTGGAGAAAGGGCAAAGCCTTGAACCTGGAAGAGGTGGGCAAGATTTTATTCACTGAAGTGGGTGGAAATGGATTCTTAAGCGCTCCCCGCATTTCTCCTTCTAGACATTTGATGTCAAATCAGAAAGAAGACTGTGGAAAGTATTATTAAACAGAACTCTACCCAGTATAAGATAGACTATGTTGTGGTTATAATGTAATGTAATATTGGAAAAAGATGTGTTAGTGTTGTAGATGAAAGCATTAAATATGGACATTACTACATTTCAGGTTCACCTATGAAATTGCTCCAGTGTTTGTACTTTTGGAATATGTCACACTAAGGAAAATGAGAGAGATGGTTGGCTGGCCAGGGGGCTGTGGCGATGGGATATTTTCACCTGGTACATGACATTTCAAGCTTTCTCTGTTTTTCAGACTGTGGTATATGATATCCCCTGCAGCTAAAGAGTAAATATAATTAAATATGCATGTTTGAGAGGACACTTGCTAGTAAACACCAGTGGCCTCTTTGAGATAAAGTATTGCATGTTTATGAATTTCAGGGATGTGATTATGAGGGACTGTTTGAGCAAATTGCACTGCATGATGAGCAGCTGTAATGGCACATGGGAAACATAATGAGAAGAGACATTTGCCTTGCAGTTTTGCTTTGCCCCCACTTTTTATGGATTCCATAAAATAGAAAGACTGTTGTATTAGTAACGGAGGGAAGAAACACAACCAAGCTCTCCATCACCGCAGGGGAAATTGGAGCAAACAGGGAAAGATGTAGCATCCCTTCCAGCAATTTTAGTAGTCAGGAAGACCCTGCCAGCATTAGAGCATGCTGTTAGCTTTCCATGTGAACCTGACCTGTTTTTCTCAGTGGGGTAGTTGGGTGAAGGGTTAGAAACCTGGTTTCTTCAGGGCAAGTCAGTAAGGCAAAAAAGTTAGTGTGGAGAAATAATTGACAAACATTGTTAAGACTTTTTTAGTTTTTTAATCATTCCACATAGTCTTTTGATTTATACTCTTTTTCATCTCTTCTCTGACTGTAATTTCATTGCTCAAAAATTTTGGCCTGTCTATCTTACGAAATTGCAAAATACTGAAAGAATTTACATTGGGTGTAGTATCTTGGCTTGTCAAAAGAGAACAGACTGTTAAGCTGTTGCAGAAGAAGCCTTTCTGGAGGAGAAGTTAGTTGACCTAATGGAGAGAGTAGAGGAAAGGCCTCACTGATAACAGCCTAGGACATTAGGCTCTCCGAGGCCATGAAGGTCAGGCAAGACTCACCTTCAGCTTCTCACATCTGAATGCATATGTGGGAAGTGGTGTGGGAGTTTTATTCTGGCCCAGATGTCAAGAAATAGATGAGAAGAATTGACATTGCTTTTTCATGAGTTCTCACTTAAAAAGCCCGAGAGCAAAAGCTCTGACAGCTTTTACTGTGGTGCTTAGAGATGCCCCTGAAAACCTTGGCCTCCATCACCAGGCATCTAAGTGTGTATCACAAGCTCGGGACCAGAGTGAAAGCTTTTGGAAACTGAGTGGAGATTGGTACCAACCCTGACCTGACTCGGTACAGCTGCCCTTAGCTCCTCAGCTTCCGACTGAGCTGGTCAGGGCCCTGCAGGGTGAGAGAAGAGCAGGTTTAGTGCTGCCCAGGCAGCTCTGGAGGGCACAGCAGGGCATGGCAGCAGCCCGGGTGAAAGGCTCAAGTGCGTGTGACAGATCTGCCCATGTCTGGCAAACTCAGGTGGAGGTAGAGTGACTCAGGAAAGGTTTGTGCCTCAGGAGGAGCTGCTGGCCCTGCCAGGGCTGCAGAGGTGCTGCCTAGTATGGGGCCAGGGTATTGCTGGTGTGTCAGAGCTCACTTCATCGAGCTGAAACCTGTGTGGGGACGGGCTCTCTGGCAGGCATGTACCTGCACTGGCATTTGCAGGGCTGCCCCCTCTCGTTTTTTGTTTCTCTGCAATTTCTGGTTTGTGCAAAGTGCATCTTTCTAATTTTCTCTCTTAAGGCAGCAATACTCAGTGTGCAGGTTCTTTTTTAGGCGATAATCAAAATAATTTCTGTGCTGTCTTCTTACTTCATGGCTTTAGTTGAAAACCTTACTGTTGAAAAGAAAAGGTTCTTTTTCTCTGCATTCCTGGAATGGAATACACAGTATACATGTGAAGCCTAAAAACCTGACTGTTCTCTCCAAATTCTGTAGGTGTGTTTCGTTAACTGCAATTAACTGTGGATATGAACACAACTACGAAATTAAAAGCAGAATGCAGTCTTATGGATAAACTTAAGGTTAAATGACTGAGTAATAAATACTAATAGGAAACCGTGGTATTGAAGAAACTAAACATTTCAGTCTTGATTCTTTTGACACTGAGCCAATGACTTTGGACAAGATAGGCCAAATTACTTCAACTTAGTTCAGTCACCTGAATCATGAATAGCAGCTCTTGCATGACATCTGCATTTTTTAGGGACAGGTGCCTGAGCATTTCCTCTTAATCTCTCCATTTCTTATTTTGTCATTTCTGAAGAGAGGTGTTGAAATACCTTCATATCTCTCAAGATAGTTGAAAGGGGAAGAAAAACCCCAGTCTGTACTGACCTGTATACCAGCAATGCCATTCTTCTGTGGCATTTTCCCTTGGATTCACAGGAGGGCCAGTGAGGTCAGGGAAAGCCCACAGCAGGGCAGCCTCACTGCAAGAGCAGAGCTAGGATACTGATTAGAAATGAAGGGCACAGCTTGTGTGGGCTGTGGAACAGTATATATCTCCAGTGAGATTAAAACAAATCTTAGAGAAGTCAAAGCAATGTTAAATTTGCCAGCACAGATACCCACCAGTGCTTCCTTCATCTCAAAGGGTGGAGTTTATCTTATCTCACTTTGGCTGTCCAAGCATTGGGTGTCTGCCCTGGGCTAGTTACAGCAGCTCCCATGTATTCCAGGGAGAGTGGGAGATGTTCTGCAGGGCAAGTTCCACCTACCAAAACCAGCTGCCATAGGATGAGCTGAACCATCCTCTGGAGGTGCACATCTTGTGCTCTTCACTCCATTTTTAGGTGGATGAATGTTGCAATAGTTGAACTCTACCTTGCTGGCATTTAAACCTGTTCATTTATATAAATACCTAATATAAACCTTTGCTTTACATAAATATATGTGCATAAACATGGATGTATAATCAATCTCTGTGTGTGTATGTGTGTGTATATATACACCCACACACACACACACATACATATATACAGGATGAACCTGATGGATTTCATGTATACATGTCTGTCTTTGTGTGTGTGTGCATACAAATGTAAAAATTCTCAGCTTCTGCCTCAGGTACTGCATTATATTCCCATAGTGCTCATGCAGCATTAATGTAAAGCCAAACATTGCTCCACTGTAGACACAGAGACTCAGTTTGTAAAAAATCTCAAAAAGAAGAAACAGGCCACTGCAGAGCTGTAGATCTGATACCCATTTTGAAGTGGGTTAAATACCCATCTTGAAATGGCTATTTTAGGTGAATGTTATTAGTGATGTACACGTTAGAATGTATTAGCCAGTGATTTTTAAGGCAAGTGTTAGGGACATTTAACCTTTTCCCCTTGTCCCCATCAGAGGACAATTAAAATGAAAAATATTTGTTAGAATGACCCTTTTTCCTTTCTCTTCCCTCTTTCCACTCCAGTTATCCAGAAGATAGTGGCTGTTGGGTCTCAGTGGGTGGGTTTGCTCAAAGCTGGGGCATGAAACACTACCTTGATTTAGGAGGGGAGAGCACAGATTAGGTGATACTTGGAAATCCCTTAGGAAGTTGCCTTGTGGAGGCATCTGCTTAGGAGATGGAATAAAGTGGGGATTATGTGTTGATGGCCCATGGAAAGCTAAAACTGGGGACTGAAGGAGAGATGGTTGTTAGAATGAGGGTGAAAGGAAGCACCAGTCATTTTTTGCAGTGGTACTTATTTGCATAAGTTGGTTTTTGTGTGTAGTAGATCGTGTTATTACACAGCCCAGCTGTGAGGAGCATCAGGAAGAAGAATCTGTGTTTCTGCCACAAGGCAGAGACATTAACATTACAGTTAGAAAAACTATAGCAAGACTTGTTTGTTCTGCAATGATATTACAATGAATAGAAAAAGTAACAGTATATTACTGTGGACTCCAGGTGGTGCCATATCTAACATGTATGCTATGTTGATTGCACGTTTCAAGATGTTCCCAGAAGTTAAAGAAAAAGGAATGGCAGCTATTCCCAGACTGGTTGCCTTCACATCGGAACATGTATGTGTTTCTGTTTTTTCCTATCTGTTACATCTGCTTGTATGAATTCACGATGAAAAAAATAGCTGAACAGGAATTTCTTGACAACTGTCTTCATTTCTGTTTTTCCTTCACTGGGAATAAAAACATGGGAAGAGGCTGGCTTTTTGATCTAGAGAGGGATGATCTCTGCACTTCTCTGTGGCTGAAATCCAGGCAGGGCAGTCTCTACAAACCACTGCCATTTCTTTGCTCTCACTTGTGTCCATATAAATGTTGATGTGAGTGGTAAGGACCACATCAAACGAGGAGAGCTCGTCACTGGGCTTCAGCACTTTCTACCAGGAATGTAAACTGTTCAGGTCACTCTGGGGCAACAGAAAATCCTTTTGAGTCAAAATCTTTCCATCTGAAACCACTCCTGCTGTTATTTTATGAGAAGGTGATAACATACATGAAGACAGTCATATGGCAGTGCTGTGTTTGTACAGCAGAACAGCTGCAGTATTTGTTGGGCAAGTGGGCTTTGCTGTGAGTTTCTGCCTTTGAGCAAAAGCTTCAGCACACGGGGGCTCATCACAGGCACTGCTGGGACCTGGCAGTGCCAGAGGTGAGGGGAGGTGAGCACCAGAGAAACAGGAGTAGTCCTCGAGAGAGAGTTCTTTGCTCTTTGTATAACCACATGGAAGTCTCTGTTGGGAGGGTTGTCTTTTGGCTTTACGACCATTTAAAACTCCTTGCAGCTTAGAGTGCAGAATGTGGGTGCAGGAGGGAAGGAAGGAGGAAGGTATATCCCCAGGAGGGACTGTGAGCTGTTTTCAGGCTTCATTGTCCACGTCTGAATTTCTGTCCAGCTGTGTGGGCTCAGCCAGAAAGGACTCATTTGTGGCCAAGGCTCAGCAGGGTACTGTCCATGTTAGGTAACAGTGTCCTCCTGGTACCTGTTTTGACTTATTGTAGAACGTGCTTCCATTCTATGCAAGAGTGAAGAACAAAATACCCTAAAAATTATCACTAAAGTGCAGGAGGAAATCTCTCCAAGGATGCCTTTCATAGCAGTAGGATGGGATGAGATGCAGTACACAGCTGTGGGCTCCACATGCAGAATTACTGCACCCGTAGCAGTTAAAGAGGATGGTTTACACATGAGTAGCAACTTTCCAAAGCTGGGTGTACAGCAAGAGATACATTAGTCATATAGAAGTAACAAGCCTAAGTCGTGCAAATAAGGTTCAGCATGATTATTTAAAGTAACAAATCCTATTAATCATTAGAGAATTTCATTGTTTTCATAGCGATGGAGTGTTAAACAATGACCCAAATTGTGCTGTCAGTCTCAGAATAATGAAATGAGCTTTAATAATTGTGTTTTCATGCCAGGGAAGAAGCAGTTCCCTCAGCAAATTAAACATTCAAAAATCAAATATACTAGAGAATTCATAGGACAGCATCTGAAATCCATTGCATTTTAAAAGTATCTTGAAATTGCAGTTTTGTCCCTTCCTCAGTCAAACTTTATAATATAGTCTTATCTTCTAGAGAAGTTAAGAAACTGCACTATGTGAAGACAGGACCCTTTAACCCTTAATTACCCAAAGTATATGAGATCATGGTTTAACCCTCAAAAAAACCTTCATGGTTTGACCCTCAAAAGAAGCTGTTATAGAAATTACAGAGGCCTAGAAGTACAATCCTTTTTAAGATAGTGTCATGCAGGACCTGAACATACACTTAGATATGCAAATGTCATTTGTCTCATTTATCACATCATGCTGATGATCTGCCTACTTTTAGACTCCTTGGCCAGACTGAGGTTTCTCTCTGCCACAGTTGAATGCTCTTGAAAGAGAATGGCCATGGAACAAGCAGAATCATAGAACACCATGAGTTGGTAGGGATCTATCAGGATCATCAAGTCCAGTTCCTGGCCCTGTGCAGAACACCCCAGGAATCACACCATATGCCTGAGAGCATTGTCCAAAAGCTTATTCCTTTTCCTGAGGATCAGTGCTGGTGAACACCTCACTGGAGAGCCTATTAAAAGGCTCAACCACTTTCTGGGTGAAGAACCTTTTCCTGATATTAACCTTAAGCCTCTGCTGACTCAGCTTCGTGCCTTCCCTGTCACTGGTCATGAGAGTGAAGGGATCAGTGCCCGACCCTCTGCCTCCCCTGATGAGGTTGTTGAAGATCACAGTGAGGTCTCCCCTCAGTCTCCTCTTCTCCAGGCTGAACAGACCAAGTGACCTCAGCCCTTCCTCACACAGCTTTCCCTCCAGAGCCTTCATCATCCTCAGAGGCTCTCCTTGGACATCCTCTAGCAACTTAATGTCCTTTTTATATTGTGGCACCTAAAACTGCACATAATATCCAAGAGGAGGCCTCCCCAGTGCAGAGCAAAGCAGGACAATTCCCTCCCTTGCCTGGCTGGCCATGCTGTGCCTGATGCCCTCCAGGAGAGGGTTGGCCCTCCTGGCTGCCAGGGCACTGCTGGCTCAGGTTCAACTTGCCATGGACCAGGACCCCCAGGTCCCTTTCCATGGCACTGCTCTCCAGCCTCTCATTGCCCAGTCTCTACACAGAACCAGGGTTGCCCCAGCCCAGGCAAATAATCTGGCACTTGCCCTTGACAGATTTCAGATGGTTGGTGATTGTCCAGTCCTCTTAATTTACCGAGGTCTCTGCAGGCCCTCTCTGCCCTTGAGGGAGTCAGCTCTCTCCAGTTTAGTGTCATCAGCAAACTTACCTAGTATCTCTTCCAGTCCTGTGTCCCAGTCATTAACGAAGGTGTTAAGAGCACAGGGGTGAGGACGGAGTCCTGTGGATCCTCAGTAGTGGCAGGTCACCAGTCTGAGGTCACTCCATTCACTGTGACCCTTTGTGCCCAACCCATGATCCAGTTGCTCACCCCTCCTGTAACAGGGTTGTCCAGCTGTGAGCTGGATGCTTTGTCCAGAAGGACACTGTGAGAGACAGGATCCAAAGCTTTGCTGATGTCCAAAATGCCTACATCTCCTGGCTTTCCTAGATCAGCTCAGTGGGTTCCCTGTCATAGAAGGAAATCAGGTTTGACAAGCAGGACTTCCCCTCATGAACCTGTGCTGGCTCTGACCAATCACTGCGTTGTCCTCCAGGTGTTGTGTTTCAGTACTTCCCAGAATAATCTTTTCTGTAAATTTACCAGCTACTGAAGTAACAGGCTTGTAGTTTCTGGGGTCCTCCTTCTTTCCCTTCTTGGAAGTTGGGATGACGTTCCCCAGCTTCCAGTCAGCTGGGACCTCTCCAGATTCCTAAGACCACTCAAAAATCCATGAGAAAGGCTTTGTGATGACTTCAGCCAGCTCTTTGGGAATTCAGGCCCAATAGATTCGCAGGGATCAGGCTCCATAGATTTGTAGGGATCTAGCTGGAGCTGCAGATCCACAGTATCATTTCCCCTTGCTCTGCATGCGTGGTGTGAAAGTAAACAAAGCTTAAAGTACCTGTATGTGTTTAGAAACTCAGAGATTTTGGTTTTGAAATTTTCAGTCACATGCAAAGATTTTAATATCAGCAATTCTCAGCAAAGAATTTCAGCACCCCAGATGAGACTCTTATTTGCATTACTACCAGTCTGGAGCTTCCTGTACTATAAATGAATGAAGTTGTGTCACGGTTGCCACCACTACTACTGTAATTGGAATCTGGCTCAGTCTGATGCCATTATAGGTTCAGCTGCCAGTGGGGGAGAAGGGAAGGGAGGAGTAATTCACAGCTTTTAAGTAATTACCTCCCTAATTTAAGAGTGCATCATGTTCCAAAATTAGGAGCTCACACTCTGCACAACCAGTGAGGAGAAGCACCTCTGGAGAGAAACTCAGAGCATCCAAATTAGGAACCTAAATATTCCTTAATTTAAATGTTCTAAATCACCTTTGGGAGGGCTTCACCTACTTCTGTGCACTGACCATAAAGAGCCTCCTCATATATGCAACCTACATTTGGTGCCTAAAATAGGTTGTGTGATTATTTCAACTGTGCAAGTTCCCAGCAAGCAAATTTTCCCCAACCCACAACTTAGCATACTCTGCTTCTGTTTGTTTCTGTTTCACCAGTGATGGTGAAGTACCCTGCAACTACTTGGGTCAGTCTTCCTCAGGCTCAATTTCACTGACACTCACTTGCACTCAGAATTTAATTCAGTCGTCTGTATTCATCAGGACATCATCAGTCTTCTTTCATTTGCTCTGGCACAGAAGCAGTGATGTCCTTCAGGGCAGCTGTTCTGGACTGCACATGATGCAAGAGACCTTGACTCAGGGGAAAAAGTGATGGATGCCAGTTGTAAAAGCCTATTTCAGTCTATCATTTCAAACACAATGAAAATCTAAAGTGAAGCCCTCGTCCTGTGTTCCGGCATATCAGCTTCAGACTGCTGTAACTGTTCAGAGGAGTCCATCCCTTTTTAAGCATGAAGAAAGCTGCTGAAAGGGATAGCTGCCTTCTCAGAATATTTTAGTTGTTCCATTTGTCTAGGAGGCAAGACCTGTTAAATTTTAACCCATTCCCTCTTGTGATTTTGACCTGCCCAATCAACAGGGTCTTTAAGAGTATCCAATAGTAGCTGGAAATACTATGAAGCAGGGATTACACCTAGCAGGCAAAAGGACAGAAGTCATGCCATCCTGAGGAGGAAGAGTGTGCAAAGGGGAAGTTCAGCTGTAGAGAAGTAGGTGGGTTCAAGTCACAAAGCAGCCTTTGGCCCTTCTTATTGATAGTAAGAAAATGGCTTAAAGAGACTTGCAGAATTTCTGTGGACTTGATTAATTAGGGACTGTGTGGGCTTAATCCACAGCTCAGAAAATGAAAAAAAGGCTGGTCATAATTGGAAAGACAGAATTTTTTTCGTCTTCAGCCCAGCAAGATTGTTCTCTTGTAGTTCACAACAGCTTTCTTACTTTCCCACTCAATCTAGAAGCCCCCTAAGAAGGAACATCTTGTCAGGTGCTCAGTGAGGGAATAGCAACACTATTCCTTACCATGGGTTTAGAAAACAAAACGCAGAGTTGAGAACTGGCAGGTGATTCAGTGTGATCTGACAATAAGGGACCTCTTCACCCAGTTAGAGACCACAGAGGACATAGAGGAGGCTCTCCTTGCCTCTGGCATCTCTCCATCTGCACTGCTCATGTGTTGAAATAGCTGCTGCTGAAGGCTTCCCTAGGAGTGCAGCTGTGGCATGTGCTGGCTCAAGGAGGGTCTGTTGGCTCTCCAGGTGTCAGCATTGTACACAGCTGGACACACTTGGAGGAGCCTCATCCTCTGGGTGAGCACTGGGAGAGGTGGCTCGTCTGAGGTGGGAGGGGAGCACACTTCCAGCAATAGGGCACTCAGCATCCACACAGCAGCTAGGTCAGAGGAGGCAGCTGGCAATGAATCACCTCTTCAGCTTTGTGCACGCTGCTTTCCCTTTGTGGATAAGCCCCATTAGTTGCCGGGAATGTGTCAAATGATTCCAGTATCTGTGGGAGAAGAGTGGCTTTGGGAAGTTTTTATCTGAACAGTTTCAGAAGCCTACTATGAAGCTTCTTGGTGCTGATGCAGAAGGAAATGAAAAACTGACTTCTGAGTCTGTAGCTTGATAGACCATTTCACACGGGCTATGGAAGATTTTAGGTTTGTTTCTGTGTAGAATTAATGAAAATCTGATCTCTAGTCTCCACTTCCATGATATGTAGTGTTGCCCTCTGTCCTGCAACTTTAGGAGACACTTTGCAGAGCTGCCACCTGCCAGAAGCAGTCCAAGGGGTATTGTGTGAGGTGCTGCTTCCAGAGAAAGATTTGGGGAGCTCAGAAGTCCTGTTCTCTATTTGGTAGGATAGATTACAGAGCTGTAAATTGCACTCTGGGCATACAGAACAAGTAGGAACTAGATTAGTTTCCACCTAAGGAAACTTAAAATCAAACTGATGGATTCACACTTTTTTTTCTTTGCTTTACTTACTGCATAATAACTAGAAAATTATTTTTTATGGTATTTGAAGCCAGGGGGAAACTGAAACTTTGGTCTTATTTGAGGAACAACTTAATTCAGGTAGCACCATTCAAATCAAAGTAAAAGCATTTTCTAGAAAAGTAGTGCTCTAGTGCAGTCAATTCTAAAGGAGAAAATAATCATGGGTCTAATCCTTCATCTGTGTGGCTTCTACACTGCCACAGTATCCTCTTGAACTCAGTGCAACATTTCTTATTAGATGCAATGCTGGAAAACTATCTGCATTAGAAAAAAAACCAAATTAGTCTTTCTGATTAGAAAAGCAGCATGAAGTTGTGTGTTTGAAAAACACCAAAGATGTGCATACTAATATGTTCAGAAACATTAATAGGCTCATTTCTCTCCTGATACTACTAACAAGTAGCTTTAAAAGCTGAATAACAGTAGGTAAATGAAACCATAGCAAATATATCTCTCATTGCAGTGTACTTAAAATTCGGATAGGACACAGCATGCTCTTTTTGTAGGTGATTGAAGGAGAAGCTGTAGCTTGAAATCAGATGATAAAGATAGGATTCATGTTGCTTAACGTTAATCACCTAAAGTGTAAACATTTAATCTGAGTTAGTCTATACATTTTTTAAGGCCAATAAAAAAGAGCAAGATCTGCAGAAGACAACTCATCTTAAGTCTAAAACAGGTGCCAAAACCTTAGATATCAGTGCGTTCTGGAGGCACCTTTTCTTCCCCACCTTTGTGGGAGCCCAAACAGCAAGCCTGGACTAGCCACACATTTTTAGATTATTGAGAGATAAATAGCCCAGCCTACACATCCAGGGATTGCACAATGCTTACAGCCCAGGGAGGTGAAGATGAAAGTGTGTTCACCTTCTCTGCTGGTAAATAGATGATGGTGGGAGGCTGGGGGTCCAGATCTCCTGGGCACTAGGCTGCCAGTGACAGACCTCAGGGGGAGTTTCAGCTGCAGGATGCCTTAGCTTGCTCAGCATTTGGGAACTGGTTACTGATAAGCCACCTCCACAAAGCTCATGCCACTCTGGATTTATGTAAGTAAGGAGAAGCAGCAGTCTGAAAAAACAGCCATGCCCTGTGGGGCTCATGGCATTAGGATGGTTGTTTGTGACAGCTTCAACCATGCCAGATGATGAGCAAGTAATTTAGCAAGCTATAAAAATAGAAGCATCTGAATATTGAAGCACTTTAGATAACAATGCCGTACTTTTCAGCGTCATAGCATTTTTAATTATTCCATTTTTCAGAGGGCCTATTCATTATTGCATGTGTAATACATATACACTGTCTGTACCTTACAAAGCTAACCCTGTTAAAATGGCTATCTGGGGAACAAACCTATACCTAACAGCATTTAAAATTTTAGATAAAAAGAAAATTCCCCCGGCTCAGAATCATTAATTTTTTTTTCTGTCAATACACTCTTAGTCTCTAATATCCTTACCTTCTCCTTCACCACTGAATTTTACCACATTGCTTTCCATATAGAAATTAGATTCCTCTCTACTGGGGATGTGTTTGCAGTCTTCCATGCACCCTTTGCAGTGCATGAAGAGAGGGAGGGAAGAAGCCAGGAAGCTGAGGTGACAGCCCATTCCCACCTGTGTGTTCTCCTCTGTCTGCAAGCCCAGGACAGTGATGAAACTCCAGCATCTCCAAGCCTGGCTTTTCCTTTAGGAGTGGCATCAAGCAGCCTGCACCTGTCCTCCCTTTGTTCCCTGGTTCTCCCAACCCTAAGGCTTCAGATCCCTGTGACTCTGACACAGCTGTGTTGTGAAAGATGGTGTTCAAGCTCGCTTCTTGCTGTGGCTGAAAAGTCTATAGCCCTGGTATTTGCAAAGGGGTCACATTTAATGTCCTTCCTTGTTAGCCCAGTTAAATCATCTGAGAATAGTTCTGTCTGATCAGGTTTATTTCTGCAAATCTTTTCATCTCTTTGACCTTTATAGTTTTCTGTGTTTACCATTATATTACACAGGCAACCAAACTTTCAGCACCATCACAGGAATATTAAACCAAAGTTTAATACTTAAAATTGTGAAAGTTTTCTTTGGTCCTACAACTGTATTTTTTATATTTTGCTTTCATCCTTGGTCTTTCAGAGCCTCTCAAGCACTTGGAGTAATTCGTGTGGTGTTACCCTAAAACATGAAAACATAACAGCAGTCATATATCTGTGACTGTATACACAGATTGAGCCATTTCATATTCAGAGTTTGTTTAGAAATTGAAATTGCATTTGCCCTTCTGTGCACAGGCTTCTGTATTTCTTCCCAATTTATCCTTAAGCCAGTTTTGGTTCCTGACGACTGAATTCCCTTCAGTCTTTAAAAAGCCTTCAGGCAACTGAGCTATCAGCACTACATTCATTTTTTTTTTTCCCAGTGCTCTTTTAGTAGTGCCATGAGACTTCTTAGCAAGGCAGCTGCACTTGGCCATATTCCAGTAGATGCCTTTGAGCACATGGGCTTAATTTCCTTCCTCATAGTAGACTATTTAAATCTGTCTTTTCTTTTTTAAGGCACTTTGAATAGTTGTTTTTCAGTAGAAAAACAAATTGCAACAGTAAATCTTTTTTAACTAGTGTGGAGTAAGGAGCAAAATTAATGAATGTAATGTCATCGACTCAAACCCCAGTGAAACATATCTGTGACTCTTAACTCCTTAATCTCTACCTGCATTTATATATTTACACCACCCAGTATGTGCACATCAGTTTGTGTAATACATTAATAAAAAACAGATTAAATTTTTTAAAATATATTAATTCAATTCTATCTTTATATAGCATATCACTGAACTGTCATTATAATGGCAATATTTTTGCTCTGTTTTCAATTTTTGCAAAGTTCCAAGATACTTTTCTAAACTTGGGAATTTTTTATAAGCCTCTTCCTGCCAATAGCCATTTCATGGCCTCTTCTCCTCCCCACTCTCACAAAGTTGCACTGCTGCCCCTTAGGGCTCAGGGAGGCCCTCAGGGCTGGGAACAGACTTTTGTATCTTTGATGTTTAGAGGTTCTTGGATTGGTCACAATCCAAGCCTTCATCTACATCTACATCTACATCTACATCTACATCTACATCTACATCTACATCTACATCTACATCTACATCTACATCTACATCTACATCTACATCTACATCTATCTTCATTCTAGTGTATTTGTGCTTAGGAAAAGACCACTGAATTTAGTGAAGCTAATGAAACTCATAGAAATGCATTTGTTCAAAAATTCAGTTTTGTGAAGTAAATAACATGCCATGGAAAATGTCAGTGTGATGGCTGAGCTGTGATGTTCAGTGTATAAATACTTCCTAGCACCTTGTGACTCCCAGCTAGAAAAACAACAGAGCAAACTCCAAGGTGGAGATACCAGTGACCAGTGGCTTTAATGGGCTGGACAATGTCTGGTGATGAACATCTGCAGTGTCTGGAGTGCTGCTGGCTGCAGATGCTGTACACTTCCCATTCTCACAGCAGGTATCACAGGAGTTTGTGCAGAGAGAAGGGGTAGAAACTTCTTCACCTGATGTCATTCAGCACCCACCCCAAACCAGCCACCCTTACACTGGATCAGTCTTGGCCTGGGGGTGCCTGTTTCCCCCAGAATGCAGAGCAAACCTATTTGATGATGATGTCAGCTTGGTTAGGCTACCTGCAAGGGACCAAGTCTAGGACAGCAGAACACTTAAGCACAGGCACAAAGCCCCTGTGGCTCATCTAAGCGATGGGAATGAGTTTCATTTATCATCAGTTTATGTGAGAGTCAGTCCAGTGTGTGTCTGTTTACATTTCAGAGTGTGCTTAGTTCAGGGACTGGGGTGGTTTGCTGTACTACTACTTCAGAAACTGATTTTACATCTAGGCAACATGTTCAGTGGCTGCTCAATACACACTGTTTGTATCCTGCAGCCATATCCCACAGGGAGAAGCTGTACCAACCCAGTGCATTTAAAAAATAAATCTACTTTTAAAAATATTTACGTGCATTTAAAAAATAAATCTAGTATTAAAAATATTTACCTGAGGAAGTATTTTCAGATTGTCCATATATTATCTGTGAAACATGACTTAAGAGCAATCTGAACTTCTTCAAAATCTCTGGATATTGAAAAAGTCAGCAGACATCATGAAAACATTAAGAATTTCAGCCAAAATGGTGAGAATACAGTCATATAAAAAAAGGAATTTGTACTGGAAATTCTTAGCCATAGCAATCTTAACCATCACAGTCAAGCCTCAATGAAAACTACTCCCTGAGCAATTTTTAAAACACAGAGGGTTTTTTACTTCTGAAGTTGGATGTACATGTTGTAGTTCTTCTACTCTTCTTCCTCTTTCATTAAGTTGGTTTAGAATTATTGTAATTTTCAAAGTGTTCATCATGTATAAAGCCCTTTAGCATGCAATGAATCTGTGCCCTCATGGCTTCAAGTGAAGTCCACACGTGTAACCATTGTGCCAGTCTCTTTCCCTGCTTCTCTCTGCTGCTTGCAAATACCCCCTTGACAAAGCTGTAGTGATTACTTCTCTCCTTGGTGATCTGCAAACTAGGTCTTCCTTTCTTCTCTAAAACTCTGGACACTGAAAAAGCCTTGTTAGGTTTTTGTCTTCTGGATCTTTTTTGTAGTGTTACATCCTAAGCTAATGATACTGTAGTATCTAAAGAATTTCCATTTTTTCAGTGTTTAATAATCTGTAGTTAGAATTACTTTGGACAATATTGTTAACGGCTGGGTTTGAGTTAATACAGAATCAGATTCTTGGGGATATAATTTGATATGAAACTGTTGCATTATCATAATCACTGGGACTTAATTTAGGATTATACACCTACACTGGCTAGGGAGTTAAGTCCTATGAGGGAGAGAAAATTAGGCCGACATGCACTCCAGTAGGTAACTTCCACATTTTATTTTGTACATACAGATTAACTAATAGTCTTACTATAATAATAATAATAATAATAATAATAATAATAATAATAATAATAATAATAATAATAATAATAACAGCCCTATTCTGATTTTAAACTTCAGTAGCTCTGTTTATTAGTAGGAGTTATTACTGGCTTTCACTGGCATGACATCACAATTAGGCTTCCTATATTAATTTCTCTCAGTATATTATTTGGGCAGAAGATACACTGTAGCACATGACTCTGGACATCACAAACAAAATAAATTCTCTAGGGAAGACTATTTTTTTTCAGTAAATCAAACTCATAGCTGAATCTGTACAAGCAATAGAAGCTGCAGTTCTGCATCAAGGTCCAACATGGATCACAGTTGTGTATGTAATATTCCAGGAGTAAACCCAGATTAGAGTGATTGCTGTTTCTCCAGTTTATGGTAGTGACGTGCTTTGAAGCCTCAAATTACAGTGATGAGTTTCCAAAAGGGCTCTGAATGTAATCACTGCCTTGTGGGACTTCATGCTGAAGGATTTGCGAGAGGGTGGTGTTTTTATATTAAATTAGATAATAAGTAATAAAACCAATAAATAATAATAAATGTATTTTTTCAGAGTCATTTTTCTGTGAAGAAAGGAGCTGCAGCCTTGGGTATTGGTACAGATAGTGTGATTTTGATTAGATGTGATGAAAGGTAAGTAAAGATGTCAAATACACCTTTTATTGTGGTGCATAACAGAGGATCATCAGGTGCTTATCTCAGAGAGAGTATGCAGGATGTGGTCAGAAGTTGGTGTAATTTGTCATAGCACTGTCATCTTCAGCAGCTTTACACTCATTTATCCCACTTGAGGAACTGGCTCTGTTAGTAGCTTCTTAACAGGTCCACTTTTGGAGTTCATAAGAAATCGTAAAAGTTCCTTTCCTCAGAGGTTTCTGATTTTTTTCTTGTTTCATTCTGATGAAAATTCTGGTGAAACAGGATATCAAACTAATATAATTCTTTACATTTTGTGCTAAGAAATAAGGAGGAAGCTTGTTTTGGTCAAATCAGACTCTCACATTTGGATCCATTAAATTGAGCTGAAGTAGGCCTTTTATGGGAATAAAATATTTAGGAGCATTTGCTAGTATAATTCTATTACTTCGTGCCCCCACCGTCTTTCTCAGCTGGATTGCATTTCCCTCAGTGCCCTTGACAGGGACATGTTTGTGATGGGATGTGAAGAAAAGGGTCTTGGCAGCATTGTGGGAAGCATAGCCTAAGAAGGATGGTGGTCCCTGGAAACCAACAGCACAGGAGGCAGCTAATCTGCAGCTCACACAGGCTCTGAGAAAGGGTGGTAGATAACTTATTGCTTAACTCACCCAGCTAAAAGATTTCAATTCTCTGTGAAAAACTCATTTTGAGAAAAAAGTATATTAACAAAATCAACATGTTCTGATAAAAAATTTTGTTGTTTAGGGAAAACACTTTCTAAGGGAAAAAATAATTAGAACAATTCTTACTAATTCTATTGAGAGTCTTTCCAATAGAAAATGCTGTTTGTGTCCCTCACTGTTATAAGGTATTGAATTAATTACGTCTTGAACAGAAATGGAAGGCTTTGCTGCTATCAAAATACTCTGCTCCCACATTAAAAAAACAAGCATCAAGTAAGCAATTTGCAGTGCTAATCACAGTGCCTGCATATTGACTTATGGTCCTATTATCTCTTTATTAACAAAAGACTGAACACACCTTGAAGAGGATTTAGTGACATCAGAACAACCAACTCATATCAAAATAAATCCCTGGTTGTTTCTATTCACCAGAGGTGGATGTGAAGAAGAAGCTGTGTCTTCTTTTTCTTCTTGTGCAAATTCAGCATGATGGTTTTCTGTGAAGACCACAGTGGTTGGCCTGCCCACCACCTGGCTGAAGTGACCAGCAGCATTCCTGTGTGTCTCACAGACACCACGGGGACACAGCAGGCAGTGCAGGGACAGAGCAGGGTGTTTGCACAGGAAACACTGTGTTTGCACAGCACGTGGGCTGGTGTGGTTGAGAAGACCCTCTGTGAAGATGTGGGCCTGTGGAAGGAGCACATAGGTACCTTTTTGGTGTTTTCAGTATGACCAAGCGTACTTCCCAGTGCCTCTTTCCCATTCTGCCCCACACCTGCCAAGTTTGCCTTGTTTAGCTGGTAAACCTTGACATTGCTAGGGTATTGCATTCTCCTGGCCATGAATTCCTGCATCTACTTGATGTGACATGGGACTGGATGATCGCTTGCTTTGGTAAAAAAATGGGGCAGTGAAAGCATCTGGCCAGTTCTGTGTATGTTTCCTATGCACAAGCTCATTAAATCAGAAACTATTAAATTTCAGCATCTAAATTATGTCTTGAGGAGGAACTCACTGCCCTCCTTTGACATGGTTTTATTTTCTTTATTTGTCTAATGATCCCAGGAACTTTTTCTGAGGATTAGACTACTACTGCTTTTCTCTGAACATGTATATGAGTCTGTGGGGAAGCTCACAAGGAGCTGAATACTCTTTAGACCTTCCTTGCACTTCTGCAAGAAAAATCGGGGTTAATTTTTAGATTTTTAGGCCTTTTTATTTTTAATTATTCTTTACATATTTTAGTGTTTTCAATATGCAGGAGAGATTTTGTAAAAAAACTCAGCACTACAAACCCATTTCTACTTAAATAAATATTGTCTTACTGTAATCTGTGTGAGGATGAAAACTTACAAAACCAATAGCATCTTATTACAATAAATTAATAATTTTTAGAAAAGGACATGCATCCAAATGTCATGAAAACAGCGCAAGGGTTTAGGTGCAAAATGAAACTAAAACTAATGGGTTTATTAGTTTCCATGTAACTTCATTTTGAGCTTTAATTAAGGTTCTTCTTTTATAGCAGGTAATGAGGGCCTAGTGAAAGAAAAAATCTGAAAAAGTCTTTCAAAATTTATATCAATCTAAATGTACAACATTCAAAGCCAGTGAAGACTTTATTTCTGTAACATGGGAATTTATCATGTTTGTCTTGCTGGTATTCATACTGCCTCTTCTTTTATTGACTTGCTTTTGTCTAAAGAAAAGAAAACCATAACGTTAATATTCAGTATCAGCACTGTTTTATCTTGCACCTAGTTAATTTACAGGATTTCCTAAATTAGCCTTCGAGCCTTGCCCGACCGAGTCTGACTCTGAAGTGGATGGTTCACACTGGAGGTGTTGCAAATACAGGCAGTGCGCTCAGCGAGTCCAGACTGGCAGCCTCTCACACCCTGCTTCAGCAAATGCAAACATGTCATTCACTAAACCGTGGGAAAGTCATCCTGAAACGAGTTCATCCCTGGGAAGGGAGCACAGAGACAGCTGCTGACAGCACAGCTGAGTTGCACTACTCAAGGCTGTGCAGCTCGGCTGGCATTTTCTGTGCCTGCTGAGAGAGGACCATGGGATTTGGCACCCAGTGAACTTCTTGGGACACTGGGCTGAGCCTCTCCCTGGGAGACTGAAGCTTATTCCCAGGACTGTAACTTCAGACAGGACCAAGAGGCTCCAAGGAGCAGCATCAGGCTTTAATGGGGTGGCCACAAGATATTTTCTCTCAGTTACCATCACCATATTGATACAAATATATTGACTAAATAAATAGGGTAAAAACTCAGACTGATGAACAGTCTTTCTGTTGCTGTTCAATGCAGTATAACTCTTGGGCAAAAAAGTCACTTTGCTCCTTCTTTGGGTTTCCTATTAAGTGACAAAGTAACAGCAAAAGTTGATTTCAAGATCAAGTTACTGATATAATTCTCTTTTGCTCCAGAGGGAAAATGATCCCATCAGACCTTGAAAGAAGAATTGTTGAAGCCAAACAAAAAGTAAGTTTACCAGCTTTTCTGCTTCCAGAGAAGAAAAAAACCCAAAGAATGGTAAAACCAGTTTGCTTTCCTTGGTAAAACAACACAGGCTTGCCCATTAGGTTTTGATTTATTACTTAGAAATGTAGCCTGCCAATTAATGAGGCAAGAGTTGCTGAGAAAATAGGTTTAGAGCTACTTTATAATATCCATGAGCTATTTGGCTTGCTTTCTTTGTTATATGATGTTTTGCATAACATCCTCCTCTTTTATATTATGAGCTTATGATGCAGCTTCTCAGCTGAATATTGTCAAAACCAGAGTAATAATTTTGGGGCATTTGTTTTATTCTAATGCATTGAAAATACTTTTCATGGACTCCCCAAATCAGTGGAAGGTAAATTAAAATCCACATATCTCTAAAAATGCACACACTTTTGTATTTGTTCACTGAGAGAACCTAGAATTAAAGCATCAGATTAAAGTATGCAATGAACTCAGCCCTGTGCTTTCAGCATTTATATTCACTAGACACACAGCAGCCAAAGCTGATTAATAACAGAGATCTTCATTAAAAGCATTTTTTTTTTCTAAGAAAAGCAATACAGTAGATAAAAAGACAAAATGGTACTAGGGTGCCACTCAAACCTACTGACCATTGCAGAAGGAAGTTTGGACTTTTTTGGTGGTTTGAATCCAGTTCTGCAAAAAAAAAGTAGCCACTCTTGACCTCTAAGTACTCCTTATGAAATCAGCATAACTAAAAATGCAATTAAAATGAAATGCTGGTATAAATTCTAGCAGACCCCAGTTCTCATAGTGCAGAAGTGATGGCTGGTGAGTGCTCTGCTGTGAGGCACAGCATGGCAGAGGGAGCTCAAGAGATAGTCCCTGGGCTCTGTGGAGAGGCCTTTGGAGAGCTGTCCCCCTGCTCTGGGTGAGGGATGGGCTGGGAGTGAGCCCCACACCTCTCCTGCCCACTGCCCCAGGAGAGACCCTCAGACACTGATAAAACATGGCCAGACACTCACTGGGATAACTGCAGTGCAGCCCAGGGCACAGTCCAGCAGAAATGCTTCTCTCCCTGTGGTGCCTGGTTGAGGTTTGTTTATGTGACACCCTGCAGTGCAGACTTTTTTGTTTCAGGCAGGTGGTGTGAAGCAGAATTGTTCTGTTGAGCCCTTACCTGTCTCATGCATCCTAATAAATGAAGGATACTGGTTTGGAAGTTTGCTGCCACCTTAAGGTAGAAACTATAATATTGCTGGCATCTAAAGGTGGAGAAAACCGCTGTAACACAGCAGGGATGTCCTCGGGCAGACACTTGTGAGGTCGCTGTGGGGGCAGCACAAGGGGAGCTGGGGCTGCCGCGGGATGATGGGGCTGCAGCACTCTGACCGTGTCTCTCTGCTTTCTTGCAGGGATTTGTTCCTTTTCTGGTGAGTGCCACAGCTGGGACAACAGTGTATGGGGCATTTGATCCTCTCATAGCTATTGCAGACATCTGCAAGAAATACAAAATCTGGATGCACGTGGATGTAAGTACCATCATATGTGGAGGGCTGGATTATTAAGGTGTATTAACATTAATTTATTAATTTTGGAGAGTGTCATCTTGTACAAAATCCATTGTATTTCACTCCTGTAATTAAGTCTAACATCCAAGCACTGACTTCCCACTCCTCTGAAAGGCTCAGGTCAGGGGAATATTTTAGGAGCTCAGACTGTAGTTGTACTTGTAGCAACTGGGACACTTAAGTTGACCTAGTTTGAGTGCTTTTGGCTTTCAGCTTTAGCTTTAAATGCCATTAGTAAAGAAATACATAAGAAGCATACTGAGCACTGGCTCAGCTTCTGCAGCAGCTGCAAAATAAATACATAAGGAAAAGGATACATTTGTCTGGAATAAAGTACTACAAATTGCTGATCAGGTTAATGCAAGTGCTAGGGAAATTTATCAGATTGGCTACTTAGCTTTTTCCATGCTCTTGAGAAGAAATCTTTCTGAAGGATCATCTTTCAGCCCTAGAATATCCTTTATGTCATTTTTGCAAATCCTTTCTCCAAAAAGGCTTGGTAATTGACTTCCCATAGGTTTGGGAGTCTTGATTTTTATTACTGTGTCAGCCAAAATCAGTCCATTCAAAGGGAGAATTTGTATTTACTTTAAATACTTCGCAGCCTGCTTGTCCCAGATCTCTGTGAGGAAAGGAAATGAGTAGAGGGCAAGCAGTTGTGGGTCCAAAATATGATGAAAATCCCCCAGAGCAGCTGAGATCCCAGCCTGGCTTGTTATTATAACTTAGTGACTACAAGAGAAAGGGCAGCTGACCCAGGAGTAGAGCTGGAGTCGTTAATTACAGCGTGGGGCAGCCCAATGTGCCAGTGGCAGAGGAGGGGGCGAGGGAGGGTTTGCAGATGATCAGGGTGGGAGCCTGGATTAGGGACTATTAACTGCTGCTTCCAAGCTACTGGAAGAAAACTGTTAGCACAGCTCATGCCTGAGGCCCCATCTGCCTGGTCATTTTGGAATGTGCCATATCAGTGAGATAAGAAAGGGTCCCAAAGTGATGGGAGCGCACAGATGTCATCACAGAGGAAAGCAAAGCTCTCATTAAGGTAATGTGTCTTGCCTTGCAGGGAGCATGGGGTGGTGGGCTCCTGATGTCCAGGAAACACAAATGGAAGTTAAATGGCATCGAAAGGTATGGTTTATTAGTATCAATAAAAGACATTTATTAAATGCATTTTAACATGCTTGTGATTGCCATAGCAATGCCTGTAAAAATTAAGGATCTGTGTTATCTCTGAGATACAGTTGGGAGAAGTCATATAAACTGTCCTTCCAGCATTGCAGAGTGCCTTTGTGCTACAGTAGTGTGGCAATTTGTTTTGAAGTATAAACAGCAGACATTCCATGCTCGTTTCTCTGTTCTCCCACCATCCATCCATTCACAGGTCCAGAGTAGTTTCTGCAGCATTCTCTGATTCAGCATCCAAGATTAATTAGCAATTTAATTTCTCTGAAAAGCGAATCTTCTAGGTCTTGTAGACTGAAGTATAAAACTTTTAAGTATAAAATGTGGGGGCACCTGCAGTTGGGACAGATGTCCTGCTCTGTCACCCCTGGAGAGAATAGCCCTCTCCAGGCTGTGTTATCGATGTCTTCAGTAAATGTGTGCCTGGATAGATACACAGTTACAGTCATGAGCTCAATAAACATGGCAAATAATGCAGATGAACGTAAGTGATGCTAGTCCAGGCTGGAAGGACTGAGCTTAAACTTAAAAACAGCTGCTTACTCAGAAACATTTAGTTAAGCCATGGAAATCCTTTTCTATAGGATGTTGAGATTTATCTGCATTCAAGGAAAAACAAAAACCATTCAGGATTTCTGTGAGCCACGAATGAGTGGAAGCTCAGAGAGTATTTAGAGAAATTTTATAGGTTCTTGCCCTGTTTTGTATTCTTCCCAGTCACCTATGTAGTCCACTTTCTAGAGGCAGTACACTGGGCTGGATGGAGTCACTTACATTTCTGTACTTAGTGAAGCTCATGATGTTTGAGAGGAAAGCATTGCTCCCTTCCTCCTTCTTTATCACTAAATCAAATTGCTGTTCCTTGCCAATTAAAATTACAACTTCCTCATCTAATCCTGGAGATTAGGAGGATACCTTGATGATGCAGTTCTTTTCTCATAAATCTCTCTTGCAAAATTTGGAAACCAGCCAATGATTCTATGATTTTATTTCATTAAGACTGCCTACAGCACTCCAGACTTATATATCATGGGCATATAAAAGGTCCTATTAAAAGGACATATATCCAAATATCCAGCAAGCAAAAATCTACCTTGTTGCCTGTGAGGGCAGAGTATGAAACAAAGGGTTTGCCTCCCAAATTGCTGTCCAGATTGTGCTGGAATGAGAAGTTCAGGTTAAATCTACTTTGGAGCATTTTCCACATAATATGCTTTAGATCCAGAACTCCACTGGATTGTATTAAGTGCTTTGATAAGTAGCATCTCAATACATTTGGCAGGGAATTAAGGAAATTTGGTCTTTTGAATGCTGTTCATCTGCTTGCTGGACACAGCAGCTCATTCCAGTTTGTCTAGATCTCAAGTGTGGGGAACCTTTAGAGCAGATCTTCTGTGGACCTTTCTGTTTCATGGTAGATAATGGAGTCATCACAGGTCTGAGTAGAAGGGAACTGAAGCTGTCACTCGTGTTTGATAGGAGAGGGAACATTTACTGCAGCTCACTGTGCTCTGAGTGCTCACATCCTTCTGGTAACAGCCCAGCAGAAATACTCCTGGCACAGGAGGACGAGTTGCAGGACTGTCCTTACCATGCCCTCCAGTCTCCCCATGGCAGATTTCAAGGTGCTGGAAGGTGCCCTGAGGGAAGCACAAGCCCCAGTGTGTGGAGCAGATGGGTCTGGCCAACATCAGCAGTTCCAGGCTGGTGTCCCCCGTCCAGAGGCTCGGGCAGGGGGTCACAGCTACGTGAGAAAAGCACGTGTGCTGTGAGTGAGCTCCCTTAGAGGGTCTGGGCATCCTTCCCGGGGCTGTGGCTGGTCAGTGATTGCTTCAGTCTGTATTTAATGATGGCTCAGAACCAAATTCTGCCAGTCATGAATCTCTCCTGTCATCCGTTTGAAATCTGTAAAGGAAAAACCTTTTTTTTCTATCTTTGACCCATAGCCAAAAAATCACATAGGTTCTTGGTGCTCAGTTATTTGGGCAAACATGAGATGCTTTTGGAAAACATCTGTGGATTCCTGTAGGTTTTTTTACTTCACTGTTTGTCTTGGTCAGCAATTTCTTCAAATACATACTGATGACAGAAGCCCAAAATAACTGATAACAAATGAAAAAGGGTGGATTTTTATTTTACGGAATTTATTATTTTTCTGTGTGCAATTGGTATGTAATTAGGTAAATAAGTGACCATAGGGTAAATTAAATGTTTTAGACAGATAATTCACATCTGGCTGTTGTCAGTAAGTAACCCTTTCACTTGAGAAGATGCATACAACTATTGTTACTTAGAGATCTCTTAAAGAATTTCTGCCTGATTTTGCATAGGCACAAATAAAATTAAAAAGTATCATATCAAGGGAAATTCACAGACCTGAGTGGATGTTCGGAACCATTAGCTTTGGTGTTGTAATCAGATGACTCACTGAGCTGATTAAAAGCTGCCAAATACTCAAAAAGCCAAGCCAAGTGGCCAGATGTTGCCTGTGGAAGACTGTTCCCTACGGATTTTGCATCAGGCACTTGCACAGTCCCATTTAAATAGCAAAGAAGAAAGCACAGAAGTACTTACTGCCTGATGTCCATGTGAATTTTGAAGTTGCTTGCTTTGAAGGAGTGGAAGCAATTTGGCAGGAGGTGTATAAACCTGTAGCACTGTCTCCAAGTCAAAGGAAGACACTGCTAGATTCTAACATGCTCACCTCTGTTCACATCAGTGTTACCTGCAAGTGTGTCCTGGGTCCTTTAAGTTTCCACATGCCTCAGTTGACTGATTTATACCAATTTGTACCATCAAAATACAAATGACTGCCCTAGATGAAATCACATGCACTCTGTGTGTCTTTGACAGCTTGCCAAATAGGATGCAAACAGATACATTTATCAGCTAATTCATCATATGTAACAATAATAATTATAAAATAGCCAAGCCAGTTACAATATAGTCAAGCATAACACAAAATTAAAATAATAAACAACTGCACAATCTTCCATTCAGCCCTCACCACAGTTCCAAATGCCTCTTCTTCAGACTGTATTGTGTCAGCTATCTATTTGTTCCCAAAACTAGGCTGACAGCAGTTTTTCCAACATATGTGTCCTGTAGGGAGGCAGGATCAGATTCTTTTCTGGCAAGATGGGTCAGTTCCATGCTTATTACTGTAGTTGTGTGAATTGCTGTAGCCAAGCAAAAATTAGGGAGCTATGAAAATTTGCCATCATCAGAGCAACAAGAAAAATTACTTTGGGCCAGCTTTTTCCAGGTTACTCAGAGACTTAGTGATACCCAGAAGTATTTCAAGGAATTTTTTAAAATGCCTGTGTGAGCTAGTTACTAAAGTCTTGCTGAAACTGGAATCAGAGGGAGGGAGATATGCTAGGTTGCCAGCTTCCTTTCTGCATCTTTAATTGACTCTGCAATTTTAGAAAGTTCATCAGTCAAGTGTGTGTTTTTAGGAAATTTGCCCTACGTTTGTAAAGTATAGATGACTCCCCAGAAAGTTTAATACTGATTAAATTTAGTTGATAGAGCAATTATCCTGTGGTAAATTGCCAGGATTGTCATCCAAAAGCCAACTGGAGTGGATTAGGTCCCCTGTGAAAGCATTGCTTTCCTAATATCAGCCATGATTATTTTCAGCTTTGGTTGCTCAGAAAAAGGGAAAAAAGTGAGTATGCTACATGTTCAGTATTATACTAAGTATTTCTAAATGCCTTTGTGGTTTCATCACATAATGCAATGTCTGAGTTTGATGTGGTTTTCTGTCCCAGGGCTAACTCAGTAACCTGGAACCCTCACAAGATGATGGGCGTCCCACTGCAGTGCTCAGCCCTGCTAGTAAGAGAAGAGGTATGTCACAATATTTGTGCTTCTCTGCTTCTTATGAAAGTCCTGGATATTGTCTTCATAGCTGTGCCATAGCTAATACTTGCTAATGTGATGAGGATTATAACAGGAACTGAGAAAACACCTCTGTTTACGTGCTTCAGCCATGACTGCAAAAGGAATTAAAGCAGATGTCTAGCAAAAAAATGAGGCAGTCAATGGCAGTATGTGTACAGAGTTTTGTGGCTTTCCATTCTAAATGTCCATGGTTGAGTTGTGGGTGCATAACTGTGTAACCCCACTAATTGCTGTGGTCCTCTTGGGGTGAAAGTCATGGTTTAAATGCAGCACAACATTTGGTCCAGAATCGAGGCATCATTACACTTTCTAGACTTCCATGGTATTCATACCCAGCTTTGATCTATATATCCACTTGGGGGCACATGGAAGTAAAAATGGAACACTAAGTGCACTTGGAATAAAAAGTAGACGTTTCATTTAGTGCTACAATTTGAATTACCCTTCAAGCCTGTAATTTTCATATAACCATCACTGATGGGGACAGCTGCCATGCAGCCACCACTTAATAGACCAGCTATCAAAAAGCTGGTTGCTGTTTTGCTAACAGCTGTACAACAGATTGTATACAAAGTGATTGCACTTAGGAAGAGGGAAACTGGCTTTTATTTGCCCTCTGGGTCAGTTCCCCAAGACAAAGCCTGCCCAGCTGAAGTCAGTACCATCCTTGACTTCTATTGAGAGCAGATGGTTCAGATTAGCAGAAAGTCAATTGTTTTTCCCCCTCTCATTTTGCTATCTCAGTTTTGAGTTACACATAAAGATTAGACTTGATGATAAACAGCCATGTTACAATTCTTCTTGGACTGGAAATTGCCATTTTAGGCAACAGCCCTAAGGTTGAGGTTAAGGTTACCATAAACTTGGTTGAGGTCTTAACTAGAGCCAGAACATAGCTCTCTGCATTTTACTTAAAAAGCTAAAAAGGAAACCTCAGGCTTTTATGAGCCAGGTTTCCTCACCTTGTTGGCTTCTGTCCCTCCCACAAAGTTACCTCTTAGAATGGTATGTTGCAGCCCAGAAATAGCTCTAGCTGGATTTTTAAAGGCCATACGCTCATCTGTCTGTTCAAAGCTTTCTATACCTCTTAAGCATCCAATCTACAGCTGAGGGCTTTGCAGAAAATAACTGTTCCTGCAAAGAAAACAATAAAAATCAGAATTTTAGAGACCAAAGCAATTGAAAAGTGCTGTGATATTCTTTAGATTAGTCACCAATTGTCTTGGTCTGACTCAGAAGAAGCTTTCAAAAGAAAGGGAGGAAAAGGAGCCAGAACAAAGAATAAAAGGCAAGATGNAATGCTAGGAAGCACAATGTCCAGCTTTTAAAAAAGTTATTTGGATCTGGGAGTGGATTACACATTGCTGGATCAGGTACCAAGGCATCTTGGGCACTGATGGGAATTAATCCATTGAGCAACTAAGTCTAGTTTTGTGCTTTTTTTTGATCTTCCTTCTGCACTTGGACATATATTCAACTGAATTTGGGTGTTTGTAATTTTTCACCCAAAGCAACCCTCAAAGTCAAATCTGTGCCGACATCCCTGTCCTTGTGTCTTTGTGTCCATAAGGGGTTGATGCAGAGTTGCAATCAGATGCATGCTTCCTACCTCTTCCAACAAGACAAGCACTACGACCTGTCCTACGACACAGGGGACAAGGCTTTGCAGTGTGGGCGGCACGTTGATGTCTTCAAGCTGTGGCTGATGTGGAGGGCAAAGGTAGGACTGCCTGCTACACATTTGTTTGTATTAAAATAATGCACACCAGATACACTTGAGGGTTTTTTTTCTGTAGTCATAATTTTAGAAAATACCTGACCCGAATTTCACATATATAACATGAAAGAACATTATTATTTTCTGGGGGTTTTATACTTTTAAGGATGGAGCTTCAAAGCAGCGCACATGATTTTGAGGCTTGAACTGTATGGCTTTGCATAGCATTTGCCTTGTGTAACTGTAGGAGTCTAACAGCATAAATCATGTACCTAGGAATGTTGTTACAAAGATTTCTGGAAATAAAAAAAGATGGTTTAATTATATTCAGAAATTATGCATGGCAAATCAAGACTGAAATACCTAGTTTCATTGCATGCAGTAGATAAGAAGTAATCTTCTGAAGGAGTAGAGGAAAACTCATCAAAAACTCCTCATTGGGAAATCTGTGAACACTAGCTCTAATGATTACTTTATCTATATTGCTAAATAAGTTTTTACGTGTATTTATTTAATCTATTGTGTCAGGTTGCCTAACGTTGGTTCAGAGGAGATTACATCACTGTTTTGATTTCCAGAAAGCCTTAAAGATTCTCATGTGCTTCATTAAACCTCTGAGGAGGTGTGGGAGTCTGTGAAGGAGGAGGCAATAGCTGTTGTGCTAACTGGGGTCTGCAGAGTGGCAGGTGATTTTAGCCACGTGTCTCTTTTAGTCCAAGCCTTTCTCCCAGGGCTGCCTCTACTCTGTTTTGAAATCTCTATACACAGAGGGATAATGACATGAGCTTTTAAGTCAGTTCTGCACTGCCAGAACAGATTTAGCAGGGACATGCATCTGTTACTCAGAGACATTTCTCCTAAAGCCCATTTTTTCAGTATGCCTTGTACTGCTTTTTCTCTTCTCACACTTTGCTTGTAATATTAACGTTACAAAATAGGGTGTGTGTTTATTAAAGAGTTTATCTATTCCAGCTGTTTATTCCCCTTCTTCCCTCTTGAAGCTGCATCCTTTGTTTGAGGCATTACAGTTGGTGATTGCAGGAACAATTATGATGTCACAGAGAGGATTATGACTTCTGCCAGAGAAGAAAAAGCAGGCTTTTCTGCAGCTCTTAAAAACACAGCTTCTGAGTCTGTATGGTATCTGTCAGAAAAGGAGAGAGAACACTACAGAGGCAGGGTAGTGTCTAAACAAAGTGTGCATTTTCACAGGCATCAGACTGGGTTCTAAAAGTGTATCTACCCATTCTGTGCTTAATTAAAAAAAGAGAGAGAAAAAAAAATTATTGTTGGAAAGTCCCCAGCATATCATTCCTGGAAGATGAAAATCCCCTATCCTGAAAATTGCGAGAGACTCCCCATGTCTGGAACTCAACACCTCCTGAAGACCCCCCTCTGTTCCAGTCCAAGCTGTCCAAAACTATCCTCAGCCTCTCTGCAAAATCTACCAAAGGCATCCTTTAAGGTGATATTCAGGTTCTCAGCAAAATATTCCTGAGGAGCAAGCAAGTACTTGGTACTTATTTAGCAGAGTTGGCTATAGGGGTGTCAGTAGCAAGAGCTAGAGACAAATGACCTCTGCTTATCAAAGTGCCCTTCATCACAGATAATCAGATCCTTAACTGATCTCACACAGACTTCTGAGAGATGACTTTTGCTGATGTGTTGGCAAGTATTGCACGGTCCTTTTGCCCTTCTAATTCATAGAACAGATATTTACGTAACTTCTTTTCTTAATTTCTCTGTAAAGGGAACCACAGGATTTGAAGCACAAATTGATAAGTGCTTGGAACTTGCTGAATACCTATACAATAAAATAAAGAACAGAGAAGGGTATGAAATGGTGTTTGATGGAAAGGTATGTAGTGCAACTTCTTTTTCTCAGTTGGTCAACAGTGTTGGCTTCACTACCTATTGGGATGCTACCAACAGGTCAAATCAAGCAGCATGAGACAGAAAGCAGTGACCCTTGTAACAAAACCTTTTGTTGTGCCAGTTCCACTCTTCCTCATGGAATGCAGGGACAGGGGAGATGAGGCAGCTGTGCAGGAGTGTTCAGTTTGCTCAGTTTAACTCTGCTGAAACAAAACACCAGTATCTCAGGCTAACACAACACTCAGAGGCACAAGAACCAGCTCTTACAAAAACAAGTTGCAGTTTCCTAATAGCAGGGTCTGTTGGGATTGGGTGTACAGTACCCACACAGCTCTGAAAGGACAGTTGTGCAGAGCAGTTTTGTCAGCATTCTGAGGTGGGCAGTCACAGGGGACGTGGGACCTGGAGGGACCATCTGCACTGAGGTCCCTGCTGTGATGGGGTGCAGTCAGCAGGACAGGGACTAGTATTGCTTGGGAGCCCAGCTGGCTCATGGGGCAGAGGCAGCACCACTGTCTGGGGTGCAGAGATCACCAGGCATGTTACATGGAGAGACTCGAGCTGAGATGGGAGCCCTGGATACCAGGAGCTTGGCTGGAGCACAGTGCCCAGGGCAGGGCAGTGCAGCTGGGGTTGGGTGGCTGCACCTCTGCTGTGCTTGGCCATCGCTGTCTGGGCAACCTCTCCAGCTGTGGGGGCTGGGGACAGGCCTGGTAGAAATCTCTGTTACAAAGTTAGCTGGTGTTCTGTCTGTAAAAGAGAACAAGGATGAACATCACTATGTTTCTTCAGAGATTACAGGCTCATATCCACATACCACTACAGAATTTATTTCCCCCACCTCCCATGCCATCACTGAGTTTGGTCCACTGGGTCTGAGGATGAGTAAAGGAACTGGCAGCAGGAGGAGTTGCTGTAATACACGTTTAGCATCCAGCAAAGAGGAACGCAGCAAGGCAGGCAACTCCTGGGAGATTGGAAAAATGCACAAAGTGTCAACTAGTTCTTACTTTATGCCTTTCTGCTTAGTGGTCCCATAGACGTTAAATGAGCTAAGATGGCTGTGGTGCATACAGCAGCTAGCTGAGTCAAATTGAGAAGTAATAAATTTCATTAAATGTAAGAAAATCTTAGATTGTCTTATGCAACACCTGTGGCTCCTGTTTACAGAATCAGATTCTGTATTATTCTGTCACATAAATAAATGACACGGTCCTCACCTCTAAATTACCTATAATAGACTCTTGCCTTAGCCACGCGATCCCTTCAGCCCCTGGAGGGGACAAGAGCTACAAAATCCAGATGCCTTTCAGAAAGGCATAAATATTTTTGCCCAGCTGGATGATGTGCTTCTGACACCCTGGGAATAAATTGCTTAAAATTATCTTTTCTGCATTAATAACGATGATGACTCTCAGTGGACCACAATAATGAAAACCATTGACTGCTGTCACAAGTTGATGTATGAGGGGGAGGGAAGGCATGAACTTAATTTCAAGTGAGATATTATGAGCATTTCTTACAACGCAAACCATTATTATTATTCTGTGCTTAGCCTCAGCACACCAATGTCTGTTTCTGGTACGTACCTCCCAGCTTGCGGGGGATGGAGGACGGCGAGGAGCGAACGAGCCGCCTGATGAAGGTGAGCAGTGACACCCTTCAGGTGTCACCAGAGTCATCTCCCAGGGCACAGGGCAAGGCAGGTTCTGGCAAACGACAGCTCCATGGTTGTTCTGCTGCAGGTCAGCCTGGTCCCTGCTCTGGTCCCCAGGTGTGCTATTCCCTGGCTTTGCCTGATGTCCAGAGCACGTATTTGCTCCCTGTTTGTGTACTGAAGCTACTGTGAACTGTGGTCACTCAACACAGCACGGGCAGAAAAAGCTCAACAGTACTACAGCACTCCAAAATTGTAGCCATGTTATGAACAGTACAAAAAACAGCTACTGTGTCCCTGTCAGCAGTATTGAGAAGGTAGCAGAGGGAAATTTCCCCAGTCATTTAAAGAGCACAACAAAGAAACGGGATAAATTGAATGCCTTTTCAATGTGACATTTATTCCTTACTGGAGGTTAATGTTTTTATTAATATTGGATGTAATTTTATTTCAGCTGCTTGTAGCTCTCCATCCTCTATAAAAAAAGAAGTATGCTCTGTTCTAATAATAATGAGGGTGATGACAGTAATGAAAATAATGGTAATAATGACAATAATAACAGTCATCATCATCATCCCGTACATTTTGTTGCTCTGCAGGTTGCACCAGTGATAAAAGCCAGGATGATGGAGTATGGCACAACCATGGTGAGCTATCAGCCCCTGGGAGACAAAGTGAACTTCTTCCGGATGGTCATCTCCAACCCTGCGGCCACTCACCAGGACATTGATTTCCTGATTGATGAAATAGAACGCCTGGGACAGGATTTATAATGGCTGGGTGTGAAAGGCTGTTCCTGGACCTCTAAGTAGACAATTAAGTTGTCACAAACTGTGCGAATGTATTTGTAGTTTGTTCCAAAGTAATTCTATTTCTATATTGTGGCGTTGGAGTAGAGTACAGTTTAAAATCAAGAAACATGGCTCCTTTAAAGTCCTTTCCTGAGTTTTAGAATGCCTCCTTAATAATTAGCTGCACAAAAAAGCTTCATTGAAACAAATAAGGAAGACCAGAAGATACTTAAAATGTTACCCCAAATTTTAACACAGTAATTACTTTAAATTAACAGCAATCAGACTTGAATTATGCCAAAGTTGCCCAAAATTATGACAAAATTAGATTGGGGGAAGTGGGAGGGGGTGGTGAGATGCAGAATATACATGCTGTATGTTTAAAAGTGAAAGGATTTTGCCTTTTTCGTAGTATTAGAACAGAATTTCTAATTTACCTATAGCAACATTTCAAATGTATTTAAATAAGTATAGTTTTACAAAAGGAAATATATATATATATATAAAAAATCCTATTTTGTAAACTATATATTTTTATTTTATATGGGTTATAAAACTGCAAGTACAGAAGCTGAAAATTAACTGGGATTCTTTTTCTTTTGATGGAGGTGCCTCGAATATTTATTACTGCTTATTTTAAAAGACAAGCCCACGTAATACATTCTTTCTCCATGTCATATGGATTGTACATGTCCAGGGTTGGTTACTGAAAAACCTCAAGAGGACTGCAGCTCTTACAACCACTTAATAAGATCAATTACAGTGCAACAATAGGATGCTATTATTCCTAATTATGTTTCCCACGTGGCCTAAGCAGACGCACAATCAATATTCAGTGCTAACCAAGACTGAAATAAGGTTGTATTTGGATGGTTTCTATGTTCTGTGTTTAAAAAGCCTATTTAAAAAAAAAAAAAGGTCACGTCTGAGTAAATTCTTATCTCAAAACTGTTTCTGCTGTGAGCAGTCCCAAACTACATTGAAAACCTCACAGCTACATTAATAAGGCATTTATTTCTTACAGATGTACAGGTCTGCAAGACAAGGCCTAAATTAAATGTGACTGTAATCTGAGTGACAGGGATGGGGTCTCAGTACAAACTGGTTTCTCAAAGGATTTTCACGGTGCTGGACTCCATCCTTGTCTACAGTGAAGTCAAGATATGGCTACAGCCACCAAAGAACAATCCCTACAGAGCCTCACAACCTCCTTAGAAACCATGGGCACAGCTCTTGCAGAAATTATTTGCTGCATCATTCCTTAGCTTTAGAGGTGTCTCTGGCATGGAAACGTAAATTTATCCTTTCTCCCCCCAACATCTGGAAGTGTTGGTAAGAGTTCTGCAGCTTAGACCTGTCTACTTATAACCCTACTAAAGTTTTGGTTTTAACTTTGCCTAAATGGCCAACTTGTGTTTGTAAAGCAATATGGTTTTGCTGTCTCTAAAATACTTGAAGACAAAAAAAGAAGTGCAATGTGGGTTTAATTTCATCTAAAATAGTTAAATGGAGTATTGATTCAATGTAATATGAGGACATGAAGTAAGAGGAAATAAATAGTGTCTGTAATTGTGTTGCCTTTATTATATTGATAGTACTGTTTTGTCACCTCAGATTGAGGCTGTGCACTTTAGATTTAAACTGTACAATGTTGCAAATCAACATGTGTTGCTGTATAAGCTTGTACAATATATTATTGATATGTCATTATTTGTGTGGTAGTAGTATTGACTCTCGATATTGTAAGAACTGCATTCACGCCTGTCCCTCTACTGTATCTTTGCTTGGTGTTAACCTCTCCTCGTCAGCTTCTGGGCACCTCACCTCACTTCAGTGGACTTCCACTGCCACCTGCTTTGTGTTTCAAGCCAAGCTGTAGAGGAGATACCAATTCTATCAGGAAGGCCTCAATGTGACCTCTGCTAAACGTGTCAAAATCAGCAGATTAATCACTGAAATACTGAGTAGAGCAGCAAATTATATTCTTTTTTCTTGCTGGGAAAAAGGCAGGCAAAGAACTTAGGAAGTGACAATAGGACAGGGACAATGACAAAGGTGATCAGTAGCCCGGTTACATCTTGCATGTGCAATTACATTTTAAAGTGCTAAGTGCAAACAGCGTATTTATTAGGTGTATGTGCCAATCCAAGATTTACATTTGGTGTTCCAGGAGAACCAGCATACTTTTTTTTACACATTACTGTACTTCTTGCAGCCAGGAAGGAGCGGCATAGCAATCTGTTCTTGTGTTTGACCAAAGTATCTTATCTGTGGTGTTGATCTAAATCCAAATAAAAGTGTAACATGTGACTCTTGGTCTTTTCATTAGCAGCACTGACGGGCACTCTAAGCGTTTATCACTTGTGCCATTTCGGAGCAAGGCCCCAGTAAAGAGAATGTTTAATTGGAACTTCTTACGTCTCCTACTGGATTTTTTCATTACAAGATGCATTGAGTTCACCACTGTAACATAAAAATACCAACTCCACCACCAGACCTTTTCTGAGTCAGTACTCCAGACCTTTTTTGGAGGCAATACTCAGCACCAGCATACAAGGGTAAATCTGCCATCTGGTATTCCTGCACCTTATCTTTACAAGATGGATTTAGTTGCTTTTTTTCTCCTCAGACCACAGTTTTTTTATGCTCTGTTTTGTCTTTTTATTTCACAAGTACTTATCCCCAAATTAACCATAGACTCAAATCAGCCTTGAGAACAGCAGTGAAAGCAGTCAGGGCACTTGCCAGGACAGCACAGACTACACAATGGCAACAATTTTAAATGTCTATGAAGTAAAAAAGACAACCAATACAAAAACTTAAGATTTTCATCTTTATGTCTCTCCTTGCTCAAGGCCACCTCCCTTAAAAATCTTCCACAAGTCTGCTCTATTTCTCTTCCACCTGCAGTGCAATACCAGCAGCAGAGAAATAAAACTATGCTGTAAAAGCCACAGCAGCCTGGAAGCTCATGCCTGAAATTGGATTTTTTTCTGTCATTTCTTAAGTCTCTAGCAGAATTTAAGATTAACACCTGTGCTGAATACCTGCACAGAGCCCAGCTAGGAGATCTGTAAGGAAATAAAGGGGGAACTTGTGGGGATAAGTTACTGTCCTCATCCCAGTGAAGGTCTCCATTTGGCACTGGGAAGGGGAGCACAGGTTTAGCCTTTTTGAGCACTGCCCTCACAGGAGTGGGTGAAGCTTGGGCTTGTCAAAGTGACTGTCTTGCCTCAATACCCAGTAGTTAATGGTTGCTGGGGAGTTAATGCAGAAAAACCAGTGTAGGTGGGCTCTTGTGCAGCTTCTGCAAATCCTTGGCCCTGGTGCCGTATTGTCAGCCAGGAGTGGCTGAGGGGCAGATGAGAGGCTGAAGAAGTTGTCAGCCCAGCTGAGTTGTTAGTCTGATGAGACAAGATGGACCACCCAAGGACATGGCTGATGTGGTTGCTGGCTCTTGGTGACTTTGGCTCTCTGTGGATGCTGCTGGCTCTGCAAGTGGGCTCCAGGCAGGACCCAGAGAGAGCCCCCCGCCTGCCCAACAGCCTGCATCTCCAAGGAAGGCAGGCTTAAGGATCAGCTTAGTTGTATTTGACTCATGTGTCAGCATGGCTAAGGAATGAACAGAGCAAGACAGAGCTCAAGAAAATGTGTGTCCTTTATCTGACTTAGCCAGGCTAACTGCCAACAAGAAATTCATTCTAGATAGAAAGCGAGCCCCATACAAAGCCACAAAACTCTGTCTTTAATGTGCTAATGTCTGAGTCCTACAGTGTCTGAACCATCATGTTTCTGCCTGGCCAAACTAACTAAAGAGACTAATTCAGCCATCAAGGGAAAGCAAAGTGCTGCAGCTGGAAGAATTACAGACCTGATTTTGCTCTTCACTGAAAACACACAACACCTAAAGGTCATGGCACTGCTCATTACAGCACTGTAGGATGCAGGTGTATAGATTTTACACTGTATTTTGGAGCAAGAAATTGGGTCTGAGATTAGAAGAAAAGGAATATCTACGCTTTTTTTTAAAATAGAATAAAATAATAAAAGAATTTGCAATGCAAATTCTTGCATTTGTAGTGAAATGAAAACACCCCTGTTCTATAAATTCCCATTTCATGAGCAGTGTAAAGGCTGCTTTCTGCAGGCACAGAAAAGTCACAAGTCAAGCAAGGATGGAAACCTCCCATTCTCCTATTGCTCTTCAACAGCTGTCCCAGCACGTGTTCTCACTCCAGCTGATGGCTGATGCTGAGAATTCCAAAAGCATTCAAATATCTAACTTCCATGATATTAACCCAGGTTATTAATCCCAATCCTCTAGAGTACTCACTTTTAGCCTGTGACCTGTAATGCCCTGAGGATAATTTTCCACAGGTCTGTGACCAACAATCAGGAAGGGCAAATTCAATGCACTGCTCTACAGTGTGTGAAATTTCTAAAGGAGTCCCCACCATCCATAGAAAGGAATAGTTTCTAAAACACTGGATTTCCCATTACAAGTAACAGGATCTAGTGTGTTACTGACATCTGACCTGCACTGGGCATTAAAACCATGCCAGATTTTAATTATATAGCAACAGAAAGATACAAACATTAAACCAACAAGCGGGACAGGGAGTATAAGAGTAGCTGTACTTAATTTGTCCCATTACCCTGGAAATTTTTATTATTTTATGTAATCTCGTATCAGTAAATTTGCATTTTCTCCCACCTCTACAGTCCCTGCATGATGGACTTCTATTTTCCATCCCATCCTCCTCTGTCCCAGTAATGAAAGTGGTTCTAGAAGAAGAGATGTTTGAGACCAGATGTAAACATGTTTTTGGTGCTCTGGGAAGCTAAAAGGAAATGGCTTGTGTTGAAAGGGTTAGCTGCAGCCTGCAGCTCTTTAAAGGCAGTCTGTAAAGAGGGATGGGGCCATGTGGTTGAGGATTGCACACACCAAGACTGCCCAGCAGAGCTCCCCAGATGCTCTTTTGCTGGGAGATGATGCCCACCACAGAAAGTGACTCCACAGCAGTCCCTGCCAAGCAGCTCCAGCTGATTTCCCCATCCAGATGAGCCACTGCTGTTTGTTTTGAGCTGGCAGCCAGTGGAAGCCCAAGTAAAAGCTGTAACACCCTCAACTCCAGACTGGAAAGCATGGAAAGGACTTGGGGCACAGGACTTTGTCTCACATGATGACTTTTCTCTTTCACCAGAATTTCCTTCTGACCAATAGAGATTCTGGAAATAAAATATGACACTTTTAGGCAATTCTCTGTTTGGATTCTTCTTTCAATGAAATGGACTTTGGGACATAGGTAATTTCTTTTCACCAGTTCCCAGATGTTCTACCAGCATGTTTTACCAGCATGATAAACTCTCCTGGCTGCAGAAAGCTCAGAGAAACAAGGACAACAGCTCTGCACAGTGCCTGCAGAGAGGATTCCTGGGGTAGGTGGGACTGTGCACCTTCCTTCTGCAGCAGGCACCTACCTCACTGCTGGATCAGAACACAGAGAAATGAGTTGTGAATCCCCATCCCTTATCCTATGGTTATTGGCTCTTGCACTAGCACTTTGGGCTGCTACTCCAGATAAGTCTATCTGTATTAAATTTGGGAGATTGAGAATTAAACTGTATTAACAGTGATAATAATGAGCAGGACATTAATAAAATGCAGAGCACCATAAGTAAGATCCTACTACTCAGTGAGATTCATGAAAGTTCTGAATAGATGCTTTAATAGAAATTTTTAGACTAGAAGTTTATTATTGTGTTCTTTTCTGTAGTAACTTTGGATAAAAAAACCAGTTTCCTGTTTTAAGACTACAGACCCAATAAATCACCTCAGGAATTCACATCCAGAGCAAATGACAAATGACAGCATTATGATATAGTGCAAGTGCCTCCATATCTCACTCTGTCCTTTTACCTACAAATGAGTTGCAAGACTGACTACTACAAAAGTGTTTTCCTTCCTTAACCAAACAGATTACATCTCACATGTACTAAAATTTCAATAGATGTCAGAAATTGAAAGAAAAAAATCTTATTGAAGTGAAATACAAATTTATGCAATTTATGGTAGTAGTCAAAATTGTCGGTCCAGGCACACACTTAGGGCCTTGTTTGTGCATATCACAGTTCAGTTTGTGTTGATTCATCTCTCCCTTTACCATTTCTCTTATTTCATGTTTTTATGAGCTGGCATCGCAGAAAATCTACAAGCAAATCATGTATTGTTGAAATGGCACTGGCACCCAAGAGGTATGCACAGATCATCTCACCACTTTGCCTTTGGTTCTGAAACAGCCTGCTCCTTTTTTGTCACTGTGACTGACTTTGTCTTCTACAGATGACAATTTGCAATCACTTTCTCCTTTACTTCTGCTAGTTTAGCTAGCAGAAGAATCATTATGAAAGAAGAGATAAAAATGATCAAACTCCAAAAGCCTTACAGTGATTGGAGCTGATTGTAGATGCCTGAGTTGTAATACAGCTGAAATTACTGATGTATTACAGTGCTTGAAAGCAATTTAAAGGCAGTAACTCTTAAATAAATTGCAGCTATTGATCACTAGCCTTCATATTTCCTGCACAGAAAGCTTCCTCTCTGCTCACATTGTAGGCAGCCTCACTTGCTTCCAGGCTTCTTTTTACAGTGAACCAACTAAACCACTTCTATGGAAAACTGGACACATTTGGCAGGAGAGGTCACCACAGGGTCAAATCCAAGCAGACAGCACCAATGCTGCACCAAGTTGGACTTCTGCATCACAGAGGACATTGCAATTAAAAAATACTCCTGTGCTCTCTCAAGCACACAGAAAATACCCTGGAGTCGTGCACAAAGATGTCATTCTGCAGGCTGTCACAGAGCCCTCTTGGTACTCATAGAATCACACAATCATTTTGATTGGAAAGGACCTTTAAGATCATTTATTCCAACAATTAACCTCACACAGTTCACCACTAGACCATGACCCAAAGACACAGCACTGTGCTGTCCATCATCCTCTGCTGTATTTCTATATAGTCACTGAACATGAAATAACTTAAAGCTGATGCTCATGAAGAACTGCTACAAGAAGAGAAACAGCAGCAAAAATAGTCTAAAGATCAAGAATGGCTCACAGAGAAGGTCTCCTCTCTCATTCAGTGTTTTGGTAGTTGGGACTTTCAAAAATAACATCATAAGGTCTCAGGTCCAAACTTAATTTTTGTCAAATGAGATCTGAACCCACACCAGCATTCCAATACAGTGCTCGTTGGTGCATATAGGGGCAGGAAATGCTCTTAATCCCTTCTGTGGACATTTAATCTGAGTTAAACTGTGATGGGGTTGGCACAAAACTGGTTAATAAATGTACCCAGAGAGTTTTCTGTAGGTGACACAGAGAACAGCTCTGCATAAGTCTGTCCCAGACCTGATTTTGTCCAGCTGCTCACTAATGACTCAGACTGTGAAATACAGACTCTGTCTATCAAGTGACTTGATGGTGTGGTGCAAGCAGGGGCAGAAGTCTGGGAAGAACAGAGGAAAGGTAACAGCTGAATTCAAACCAATCTTGACAACCTGGGAAAACAGGATGAAAAATAGGTTGAGTTTCAGTAAATGCAAGTGAAGGGTGTTACTTCAAGCAGAACTGTAGTGAGTTGACCCTGGCCTGACTGGACACTGGCCACCAAAGCCACTCTAGCACTCCCCTCCTCAGCTGGGTAGGGGAGAGAAAATTTAACAAAAGGCTCATGGGTTGAGATAAGGATGGGGAGAGATCACTCACCAGTTACTATCACTGGCAAAACAGGCACACCTTGGAAAAATTACCTTAATCATTACCAGTCAAATTAGAATAGGATAATGAGAAAATAAAAACTAAATCTTAAAACACCTCTCCCTCCTCCCTCCCTTCTTCCTAGGCTTAACTTGACTTCAGATTTGCTCTACCTCCTTCCTGCAGTAGCACAGTGGGGTGGGGAACTTCAGTCAGTTCATCATGTTGTTTCTGCCATTCCTTCCTCCTCAGGGGAGAATTCCTCACACTCTTCCCCTGCTCCACTGTGGGGTTGCACTCACAGGAAACAGTCCTCCACCAGCTTCTCCAATTTGGGTCCTTCCAACATGCTACAGTTCTCATGAAGTGCTCCAGTATGGGTCCCTACCTCAGGGTGCAGTCCTACAGGAACAGGCTGCTCCAGGGTGAGTGTCCCACAGGATCATAAATCCTGCCAGCAAACCTGCTCCATTGTGGGCTCCTCTCCACAAGTCAACAGGTTCTGGCAGGAGTCTGACTCAGCACTGGCTTCCCACAGGGTCACAACCTCCTTCAGGTGCATTCACCTGCTCCAGGGTGGGCTCCTCCCCAGGCTGTGGGGGGATCTCTGCTCCCCCGTGGGCTGCAGGGGCACAGCTGCCCCACCATGGTCCCACCATGGGGCAGGGAATCTCTCCTCTGGCTCCTGCATCACCTCCTGCCCCTCCTTCTGCACTGACCTTGGTGTCTGCAGAGTTTTTGGTTTTACATATTCTCCCTCCTCTCTCTATCATTATTTTCCCTTTCTTAAATATCTCATCCCAGAGGCTTTACCACCATCACTGATGGTCTCAGACTTGGGCAGCTGAGGGTTCCTCTTGGAGCCAGCTGGCATTGTTCCTGTGGCACGTGGGCAAGCTTCTGGAAGCTTCTCACAGAAGCCACCTCTGTAGCCCCACTGCTACCCAGACCTTGCCAGTAATCACAGTCATAGACTGAAGGTGCTTTATGTAACAGCATTTCAAAAAAGGGTCTCAGTTATCGCTGAACAATGTTTTATCAGAGAGAAAAAGCACACAGTCAGCCTGGAATATATGAGTGGGAAAATGGCTTGCACCACAGACTGAGTCATCCTTCAGACCTAGCCAACAGTGAGGACTGGTACAGCCTCAAAGTACAGCCTCAGATATTCAGTTTTAGGCATCACACTTCCAGGAAGATACTAAGAAGGCAGTAATACTTATTAGCAATCTAAAAAACACAGTCTTCAAGAAAATAGTGAAAGTTGACCTGTCTGTCTAAAAACCATGTCAAATTTATGATGAAAGTCCTCTAATATCTAGAAGACTGCTGTAGAGAGGAAGAGATTTTAATTTCTTTGTGGTCATGAAGGCTCAGAAAAGAAACATTGTGTTCAAAATTCTCAAATCTCAGTACCATGAGACAGGTCAGAATCAGAAATCCAGATTTTGACTGGAATTTGAATGTAACAAAATAAAAAGTGGAAGAGAGAGAAGGGGGTGGGTTTGGATTCACTCCCAGCAGTTCTGGTGGAGAAGTAGCCTGGGTGCTCATCTTGACTCCTTAAAACCAGGAGTAGGGAAACAAACTCAGTCTTCTGCATTTGTTTCCGATTTGTCAGTTTGTCTTGCCTATGTTCTCTGACCACATTAATTATTTGTTTACATAGCTATTACAAGATTTTAAGCAGATAAAACAGGGCATAGAGTTGACAGTTTCTCTGCATTGGCTTTAGGGCACTGGGGAGAAGGTAGGGGTGGGTGTAGGACCAAGGCAGCAGGACAGGGGGTACAATTTCCCTTGGGTCTGGAGAAGGGGGACAGGCACTGATGCTGCACATCAAAGCACAGTCCCAGTCTAGTCTTGGATGAAATACAGAAGCCAGATCCTGCTGGTGATGACTCCAATTCATATTTCCAGCTGGATGATCTTGGATATTCTCTCACCCTGACTCACCTTGAAAATGAACCCAGGGCAGTTGTGACCAGGTGGTAAAATACCCCTGTAGTCCCAGCTACTGGCAGATATGTGTTGAAGGAAGGTGGCTGTAAATCTCACCCCTCTCCACCCACACAAGCTGAATTCATCCAGCCCTGCCCAAGTCTGTGGCAGAATTCCTACTGACTGCAAATGGGCTTGGATGGAGTTTATGAGTAACATGATTTACAGGATGTCTTGGCTGCCTGAACTAATGTCCACTTCTTTCAATGCCATTTGTGACACCCAACAAATCAGCTGAGCCCAGGGACTAGGCAGGGCCTGACAGGCAAATGCCAAGTAAAAACCTGGATTGTTAAAGCACCTCTTCAGTCACAGCCATTTCTAAGGGATCTTTCCCAGGGTGAGGTTCACACATTCCCTTTTCACCTCCCAGCCAAGGGGGTGCCCAAACAGGGAGTTGCTTTTGGGGTCAGCTGGAGTAGGAGGAGCCAGCTAGTGCCCATCCTTGCAGTATCCTGCCAGGTCCTCATGCCCTGTGGCAGACAGTGCCCAGTGTTGGGAGTTCATCTGCTTTCTAGATAGATAAGGTGCTGCCAAAGCATTACAAATGACTACAGGACTAAGGAAAGGGTTCCTGACCTGCACACATTTTTGGAGGCAAATTTCAGTTTGTGGATATGACTAAATACATTAAAAGAGGCACCAGGAACTGGGTAACTACTATGCTCCGAGAGTCCAAATAAGAAAGCATATCTACTTCATTAAAAAATGAAGAGAAAAAGAAATAAGAAATAAAAATTAAGAGACTTAGATGAGGAATAATGTATTTTCAGTTCAATGATAGGAGAAATTTTTTTTGTTTAAATCTAGTCAAATTGACTTGAATGAATTTATATTGAGGAAACAAGAACTATATATGTGTCCTTCCACATTTTAATTTCTGATCAAGTCATGTTAAAAGTAATGTGCTTTTTCTGGGGACTATTTAGACTATTGAGCTTGCCATTTTTTTACACAGGTAAGGTTCTCAACAAAAACTTATTCAAGAATTAATGGCCCATATTCATCTCAGAAATGCAGAAATTACATGTCCCAAACACATGGAGATTGTAACCACACTTCTGTCTAGCATAGCTAGAAGATCAATTGAAGTTGGTTTGATCCAAGTTCTATTTGAAGCCCTCTTGGACCTTTTCTTCTTCCATACCTCATTTCACTTCCAGAAGAGTTCCTCGTTTGCCCCAGACACTTGCCAAGCCCGTGGGAAAGAATCCATCACAGGCAGCTGGAGATTCAGGAGCTCTCACACTGCCTCCTGATGGGACCTTGTTTGTGCACTGAATGCAGCAAAGTCAGTCAGCTCTGTCTTTTTAATAACATTTTGCCTGTGACAGGTTGGTGAGGGTACAGAGCTTAAACCTGACCACCCATCAGCCACTGCACAGTGACTAAAGCTGAGTCTGGAGTACTCTGCAATGGATGTGGCTTTTCCTCAGTGCAAATTCCCTCATTTCAGTCTCATCAAGTCATACATTTGTTTGATTTGGTGAAGCAGTGAAGAACACTGTGACCATGCAGCCTTCCCTCCACTCAGACCCCAGAGACCAGACACAGATGTCTGTGGCTGAAAAGAGCAGACACAACCATGGCAGGAGACAGGAGAGGGCAACAGGCACTGCCACTGCCACTTGTTCATGTGTTTTTAATTTACTCTAATTTGTTTCTTCTAAATTGGGGAAGGGTGGGGGGGGGAAGATGTCTAATTTTCTGCAGGTGTCTTCCACTGACTTTTAAGTATTTGGCTGAATGAGTAGAAGGAGGAAAAGCTCATATTGCATAAAAAATGCTGCAATGTCACATTATGCTGAAATCAGTCACTTACATGGAAGGAAAAAGTCCTCCCCTCACAAGTGCAGACTGTAAAGCATTTTTGAACTTTGCACTGAGACAAGAAGTAGCAATTGCCATGTGTCTGCAGCACTTGGGTGCAGAGGAAATAAGAGGTGTCATGTGCTGGCCGTTCTGGGATTGATGGGTTTTTCTCCATGGAAAGGACAATGTTTTCAGACTAGGTAGTTGTTTTCTATGTCACATGACCGTGATCTGGTTCTTCTCACAAGGAGAAGGCCTACAGTGAGTGGCAGGTTTGACTGCTTAATAGAAGGCTGAATTTGACAGGAGAAGGGACAGAAAGCTGATGTAAGCACCAGACATCAATAATGCAGAGCTGCACTGGCCTAGAAGAGCTGAAGGATTTACCTAACACACTGGTACCCATGCAGGAGGGCCACTAAATGTGACATGATTTAAGAGGGATTTCTTTGTTAGTCTTTTCTGTAATTTCTCTGTGTTTCTCTTGCATCCAGGAGACCTTAGAGTTTTCCCATGGTGAATCATTTAGCAACATGAAATTATTTGTTTTGTTCTCATCTTCGATGTCTGTATTTTTAAAAGAGAAAAGCTGATGCAGGACTGTGCAATTAAATTGTTAAATTTGTAAGCAGAGTAATAATATATTAGTAGTAGTTGAGATATACTTCACCTTTCATTGCTAGCTATCTGGAGAAAGCTGCTGGTACAAAAAAAAACTATTTTATATATGATTACAGTGATTCCTAATTTTTTTCCTAGACACATTTTCATGTAAGCATTTTAATAACCAATATATTTAAACTCATTAAATAAAACTGTTCCTTTCATCTTGTTTCCTTACATTTCTAAAGCATGAATATGTGTCTATTCTCAGTACCTGATTTTCCTTTTTCCTCTCATGTTTATACTTCTATCATACTTTATCCACATTCTACCACCATGTGTCTATAAAGATAATGTTTTTATCAATGAGGCACACAACAGAGATGAATAGCAATGTGGAATTAAACATACTAAGCTGTTAATAAAAGACACTTTAGCTGAACTTTGCAGTTAACTTTCTGCCCAGAAACATTTTCTTTTCTGAAGAAGGTATTTTTCATAATGACTCTTTAAAAAGAAAAGTTCAAAGCATAGGTACTGGACTGGTGTTGGGGACGAGTGAGTCAGAGAGATTAAGGCAGGGCACGAAGTCAAACTCTCACGGTTCAGGCAATAATTGGCTGCTAAGAAGGAGTGGCTGAAGCATAGGAGGAGTGTGAACTTTGGTGGAAACCAACAAAGAGAAAAGAAATTTCTCATAATTTTATTTCTCAATCCCACTCTAATAAAATTAATCCTGTGAGAAGGTTTTTTAAAAGTCAAGCCAAGCTGATGTGAGGCTGCTGTGCTGGAATGAGGAGAGTGAAGTCCCAGCACCTCCAGCCAAGCATTCTGCTGCAAGGACCTCAGGCAGCAAAGTGGGGCTGGGCTGCAGCACAGCTGAGCATCCCAGCACACCACAGAGCTGGCTTTCCTCTAGATCAAGACAGTGTATGCCAGAAGATGATTTAAAAATTAAAAGTTCCAAGTATAGGAGGTGCTTTCAAGCTAACTCCAGACAAGGAAATTCCTAAAACTTGATTGGTGGTTGAAATTCTGACTGTGCTGAAGTCAGAGATAGGAGTGCTGCTGACTCCAGCAGTCCCAGGACCCAGTGGCCAGTCTCTGTTGCTTGGTGGCCCCAGAGCTGGTTGGGTCTGACGTTGTTTTAACGTGGTCACAAGCCCAGGGACAGAGCAGCTGCGTTTGACAGTGGGTAACGTGGAACCCACCCCAGCCCTGCACTTATCAAGAGGTCAGGCTTGCCACAGCCTGGCAATTTGGCTTTTTAGAACTCAACTTTAAAGCCATCTTGGGCATGCACAAAGCATAGAAAGAACCTGAGGCTGTAAAATTAGCCACTTCCAACCTGTTGCTCCCAGGCAGAGTGATGGGTGGAAACCTGCAGGCAAACACAGAGATGAACAGATTGGAGGTCCATCGAGTAGGGCTAAGGCTGAGAGGACTGCCAGTCACTCTCCAAAAAGCTGGATGCTTATTTGTTCTCCAAGGAAGGCAAAGAGAAACGAGAATTTGAACTGTGAGCTGTTACCCCTTATTCTGGGTGGACTGTACTGTGACAAAATAATTCTTCACTAAAAATTAAATAAGGAAGCTTGTGTTTCTGAACATGAGAAGAGTGCATGAAATGGCTTTAAATTATTTATAAAATGATGACTCTCAAATGTCTTAAAAAGCATTTGGAAAATTTAGTAAATACAGAAGCGCTGCACTGCTATATTAAAATTAAATTGGAGCATTCATGGGAGACTCTGAGGTCCTGCCTGTGTTTTTTGAAGCCATGTAAAGGCCTCTGTGGCCAGGATTACATTCTCTGTTAATTTTACAGGGTGGTTTATTTCCTACAAAATTCCATAATGAAAGGGTAACAGAAGGCTTTTGAAAAGGTTTCATGAATAGGTAACAGCACTGCTTAGAGCCTAAGATACATATACAGAAAATATATATGGAAATCAAGTGTTTGTTGAAAGTAAATGGATGTAAAGTAACTCTGCCAGGGTCAGTGAAGCACTGTCTTTCATTCACTAACCTAAGCTGATGTTTTCTATTAGAAGAACTTTAGGTGGAATGTGCCTGAGATGTTTTAAGCAGAAGGACAGGGATCAAGAGAAGATTAACTAGGGTGATGAAAACCTCTGAGTACACATTAACCCATGTGTCTTCATGTATAGAAAAAAGTGGATTATTCATGTATGGCCTATTATTTAACAGGCATTAGTGATTGTTAGCATTTAAACATGCTCCAGTAAATCAGCTGCATTTCATGGCTAGTGACTGATCTACTACTTTTCTCTACATTGAAATAACTTGGAAAGTGCTTAAAAGTGTGCTGTAGTTTTCTTTCTCTGTATGAGCTACAAAGACTACAAGGACATCGCTACATTTTCTAAGTGTGAACTAAAAGAGAACAAGGATTTTTGTTTTCTAGCTGCTACTTTCTTAAAAAAAGAAATAAACACAGCTGTCTTTAGTCATAATATTTAGTAAGCAACAGGCCATACTACACAGAGATGAAATGGGGGGAAAAAACCAAACAAAAACAAGAACTGTAGTTTTAACTACCTTCCAGTATTCAAAAAAACCCCCCTTATGTTTCAGTTTTTAAAAGGTGGTTTTAAACTCTTTATAGTTTTCTGTAAACTCAGTGAAGACAAAGATATTTCTGAAGTGGTCATGACTCAGTTTTCAGATTACTATGAAAATTACAATGATTTGGCTGCATATGCAGTTACAAATCAAAACTACCTTGTTAGTCCAATTCAAGTATGGACAATTACTTTCTTAGACATATGCTTGTTATTTTTTAATAGATTTCAGTTTGTTTAATCTTCTTTGTAAACTAAACTGTTATGAAATGGTGCAAGAGAAGTATTTCTTTTCATATCTACCCCTATTTCACAACATACCCTGCTGTATTTTTCCCTGACTTCTTATTTGGATAAAGCACCAGAAACAAAATCTTGCAGAACTCAACACTTTTTGATGATTTGAGTAATCATGGGACCATTAGAGTATTTGCTATATAATGCCTAGTGTGCTCAGAGCACTCACTAGTCCTCATTTTCTATCTGGTGCTTCATAGTCTTTAATATTCTTCTTCAAATAGGAAGCAGGTAACTTCTGCTTTCCTTTCAGTACAAGTGGCCTAATGTTTAAATGATGGCCTAATGTTTTATGGTACAGCACCATACCCCAACTTACAGCAAAACACTATTGATGCTTCTCCAGCTTCCCTCTGCCAAGCCCTAAAACCACAATACACTGAGCATTAAATAAATGGGATGTTTTAATATGCAGCAAGAAATTATCCAGCATTAACTCAGCTCAGTCTTTGCTTCTGGACTTATTCTGGGTGTCTGTGGATGCTCTGAAAGATGCTGCTGTGGCCCATGCTCAGATGTGTGCTCCCTCTCTCAGCCTTGCACAGTCATCAGCACTGTTGCTCGTTGCAGGATACCAACCAGAAAAGTTATTTCTTCTCAAAAGAACAGCTCTTCCTGTTGAAACAAATGTCCCTTAAGATCTGGGCACAGACATGGATCAGTGAGCAAGAAAAGCAATATCTGAGAACAGCCAAGGGCTGGAAGGAGGCCAGGCTGGACCATCTTACTGCTCCCTGGAATGCCACCCTGCTGGGGTGAAGTGCCACAGGGTTTGAGCAGCCCTGCTGTCCCTGCTGTGATGCAGAGTCCATAAGGTCTGTTTCCATCATGTGCAGTATAAAACCATGAACACCATGAGCAGTCTGCCCCTGACTCCTGAGTCATTACTCTATTGCATTATAAATGTTTACCTGAGGGGTCTATCTTCTGTTGCTGCTTCTGAAGATATCCCCCTTTCATTAAACATCCCTCTCAAGCCTCTTGCAGTTTTACTCCTACTGTGATTTTCACTCATTTTTTTCCTGCAAATGAATGTGACAAATTGCTGTGATTCCGGACATCAGCTTTTTTCCACTGAAAAAGAAAATGACCCTTTCTAAAGTTCAGTTTCTTACTATTCTGTTTTAAGCAATGGTCAAGCCTCTCCCCTCTACCCAAACCATTTAATCATGTGACTTTTTTTTCTTGTGTTTCTTGTTTCCCTAGTATTGATCCTTAAACATACAGAGAACAGTACTGCAGCTTGAATCCTGCCGTAGCACATTCTCAGATTTTCAGTGTCTTTCCATACAGGTGTGACCAACCAAGGAATTGCTTTGCAGACCTCAGCATCTTCTGGCCATTTTCTCCCACTGATTGCTGAAGTTGACCACTAAAGCCAGGTTTACTTCCTGGTGGGCTATTTTGGTGTTAGAACAAAAGACACTTAGAAAAATGCAGTTTCCAGCTTTACCAAATCATTCTGTCAGACGTATATAAAGTCACCCTACCAATAAATTTAATGAGAATCAACCAAATAGCTTTCTAATGATGTAAAAGGCTTATATTTCCAGACACAACAAGGGACTTTGTCATACTGGCAAGTGTCTGCTTTTGTCTATCATTTTCCTTCTCCAGACTCTGATTTTATTATTATACTGCTGTAATGAAAAGCACAAATCATCTGGACAGCAATGGCAGGGAGCTGTATTTCTCTGCTCTGATGTCACCAAATGACTGTATTTCAGGGCTCCATCATTATACAGCCTGTGTGAAAAATGCTGACTGCTTTGAAGGCTGGCATGCAAAGGAACAGGAGCTGGCTACGTGGGTCCCCTCTGAGTCCATCTCACGGATGTTTCAGCCCTGCCTTTGCCTGTGCCCTTCACCCCTGGCTGCCTGCAGCAGCTCCCCATGGAGCCTTCTGCCATTCTCCATGAGGGTCAGGGCCAGGGCTTAGGAATTCCCCAAGGGAAAAGTCAAACTTTACAGCACAGCAGGGAAAGTTCTGTTTTCCCTGTAGCTTCACAATGCTTGATCAAGTGTTTCTTTGCTGTTGCTTTATTCGTCATCCAATTACTTCATGCATCGAGTTCTCCCACCTGACAGCAGGAAAATATGCTTTCTGAATTGCACACATTTATTGTGACTTGTATGCAAAATTCCTACAGGAGAAATCATGCTGTGATAACGTAGCTTCTTTTCAGGTTTAATTCCCTTTCCTTTAAATTAAGAAGACACTGGACTGCAGCACTAACTCAGCATTGTTTCCACTTTCTGCAGATACTCGAATCACCTCGCATCAAACTGCACCCACTCAGATGCTAAATAGCTGTGAGCAAGTCTCACTTGAGTCTTTGTGTAAAAAGTCACAGAATGGTTTTGAATCAGGAGAAACTGAGTGACCTTGCTTTAAAAGGCAGATCAACTTTATTGTCTTTAGATGAAACATTCTGGAGAGAGATAGTGATTGAGCTCTGTAATATGAGATCTGGAAAACTGACCCCAATTTCTGGTTACTGACCCTCATCCTACCTGCTACTGCTGTAGAAAGCTCAAGCAGCTGTGCAAAGGCAAGTGTGAACACACCCAGACTCTGCCAAAGGTAATGATATGTTTCTACCAACAAAAAAAAATTACCTGGGGAAAAACTGATTGGTTTTGGTTTTGAAAATTTTGCAAGTAATTGTTTCTTTAAAAAAAATCAATCCAAAATTATACAAAAAAAAAAAAAAGCCAAGGTGATTATTCACTGCAAACTCTTCTTAAATATACTATTATGAAAACGATATTTTGGGCTGAGCTTTTTGCTCTTCCATGTTGTTATTGGTGCATGTAGGACGTTGCTGCTTGTGCCCCTGTTCTGCTTCAGCAACAAGATGGAGTCAGAGGGGCACCAAGAAATTCTCATCAGTGAAAAAATGTAGGGTAAGAAAAGCTGTGAGAAAGGGTGACATAAAGCACTCTACTTTCTCACCAGAAGCTGTATTAAGCTTATTCCAGGGGCTCTGTGCATCCACAGGGTATGTACAAGCCTGCCAGCAACAGCTGCTTAAAATGTGCTTTTCTTCAAGGGGGTATTTTGGATAATCAATGCAAAACCATATTGTTCTTATCACTTATAAAGCAAAAACCAGCCATGCCCAGACATTCATTACATGGTAAGAACTCTAAGAGGTGATTTTTTTGTGAAAAAGTGTCAATGATATTTGTATATTCTGTGTATCTCAAAACACCAGTATGATTCCCAATGTGTAAACAGTTGAACAGAAACACTTCTGTGGCCAGTTCAGCATTGCAAGCTAGAGGCTTAATTTGGACTGAAGCATGGGACAAAACCAACTAGATAGAATCATTAATAAAGCCTCAAAATCTGCAACCCCACCTTGAGACACAAGAGGCTTGGAGGCACACTGTGAGGTCCTCAGGGTGAGGGGTCTGCAGGAGCTGCCAGGGGTGTCCTGGGCACGGCTCAGTGCAGCTGCTGTTGCAGGGCAGGGGTTTGCTCAGTGCAGTCCTTTCTGGAGAACAAACTGGATTCCTTACTACCTCTTCCATAGACCCCTCCCACAGATTTCCTTCACATGCAAAAGCCAGACCTAGTCTTGGAGATACTGTTCTGTCTTTTATCCAGGCATCCCCCATCAGAGGGGGCAACAGCATTTCATTCTCTCCTCTGCTTCAATTAATTCAATCTCATACCTCAAGGAAAGTACATTGCACTATAATTTTTAGGTGATTATTGTTGGACCCATTTTCTTTTATTTTTATCCCTGAAAAAAGATATAAGGGTTTTGAGTAAAAGAATGTTAGTGAGCCTCACTACAGAAAGGTGTATTTATCCTGGGGGAAAATACCCTTTCTTCTAGCTCAGAGTGATTGGTATGAGTGTGTCCATTTCCTAAAGGTAATTAGGAAATGCTTATGTCTTTTCATTCACATGTTATTTTAATATATATACACACAGGTTGCATCTCTACACACACCTGCACATACAGCATTACTGTATTGAATAGATACATGTATTGACAGCCTTCTTTCATTTACTTATCTATGCTAGCCTTTGGAGTACAACAAATAGAAACAGCAGCAGTGTTGGTTATTCAATTTCATTCAATATTTGAGTATTATTCTAAAAAAAGCTTTGAGAAAATACAATTTTATCTGATTCTTCTTTGACCAGAGCATATTACATGTAATTTTTTTTCTTGTTGATTCTTAATTAAGTACAAAGTGTGTTGAGTTTCTTAGTTCTGGAATGTTGTACTGCTATTCTAGTGGTTACTTTTGTGTTCATTATATTCACTGAAAAACTCTTTGCCTTTAGAAGACAGAAGGTCAAGTACCCAACGTCAGATTCTGCCCCAGTGTAGTCAGTGGGAACCTTGGCATTGGTTTTGCTGGAAGCAGAATTAAACTTTTATGTGTTGCACTATCTTGCTTGTGAATGACTCATTACCAATTTGTTTAGCACCTCTTTCAAAACTTATTGAAGAAAACTAAATTTTTTAAATAAGAACAAATCTCTCATCACGATATTTTAAAAGGCTATGAAACTACCACCATCCACTACTTTACAAAGACACCCTGGGGAAGCTTTGGGAAGCAGAAAATGCAGCTGTGAGGTGAATGGCAGGCAAGCTGATGAATGGCAGAGCTGTTCCATGTGTGTCTCCTGGAGGTTTGACTGAAAGGGAGCAGTCAGAAGCAAAGGCAGGTAGAAACACAGGATTATCCACAATGCAAGTCTTCAGACTCAGAGATTTCAGTAGTTCTTTTAGGCACCTTCTGTGCCCTGATGCAGTTGCTTTTTAGCTGAATGAAGACAGTTGCCTGTATCTGAATTCAAGAAGAATTGGACAACAAAGGATAAGTACAAATTCATAAATATAAGAAAAATGTAGCTTGTGTGGTTAAAAAAAAAAATAATATGCTGTGTATTCCTGTAATCCCATAGAATCTGGACATTTTCCAGCAGTGCATCAAGTCATGCAGGTAATATTTTGGGTGTGTATTTTGCTTTCTCCCCTGTTACCACTCTTGTTGGGGCTCTGTGGGTTGTATCTGTGAATGTGTGTGTCCTCTATTGTTTGGGGTGCTACATGACTGGGCATTTAACCTCCTTACTGCTCTACACCAAATTAGACAAACTGATTGAAGAAACACCCAAACTGAAACTCTTCATGACTGTCTATTTTCAGACTTGTCCCCAGGAAAGCTCAATCTTTGTCTTTAAAGAAAAAAAAATAGTATTTACACCCCTCCCAATTTAATTTTTAGGGCACTTCTCCAGAGACAGTTTCAAACAGTGCAAATACTATGAATATTTTGGAGGTTTGGCTTCGGTGAAGCATAAAGCATCATTTATGTGTTAAACACGCACAGAAAACTCAGCCCAAGAGAACTCCTGTTACACTGAGTTTGTTTCAAACAAAATTTTAGTGTTGTCTCCTTCTGATGCCTGATGGTCACAGCCCAAATAGTAAGTGTCTGGTTTGAATCTCCTAAAGGCAGAGAAGCACTATCCTTTAGTGAAAGCAGATGGGAAAGGCTGGGATTCCAGGCAATTACCCACACACAGGGATCCAGGAATAGAGCAGATGATGGTGTTAAACTCTTTCAGCCCGCTGGAATGGATGAGTCCTCTTTAAGAATAGACTCAAAGGAATAATATTTTTCAAATTGATGGATTATAACACTTGACAGTCACTGAAAGACAAGATGAACTTATGGAAAACATAAGCTGAAGGCAATATCTCTTGGTACATGGTTAAATTTCCATTCTCAGTGTGCCTGTGATGACCCAACACGGTAACCAGGCACCTACAGTGACCTGAACAGCCCATATCTCACCTTCATCACACCTACTGACACCTCTTGGACACATGAAGTGGTTTGTAGCCCCACCAGCAGCAAAGGACCTGTGTTACTGCTGCATTATTGCACATTTTAAAAGTAAGTTCTGGTCCAAGGTAATGGCCACACGGAGACTGAACATTGTGTGTTACAGCACGTCCCCACTGAGATTGTACTGATCCTGAAGGAGGATAGAGATTTTTAACTTCCATGCTCCAGATCTGCTTGTAGGGGCAGGAACTCTAGTGAGAATGTCCCAAAGCTGCTTCCAGGGTACATTTCTAGCAGCTTGGCAAAATCTGCAAAATCAGAGGTCTGGACACTATGACTACATTCCTTAATCCTACAGAAGCATTTGAGGGCTGCCAACAAGAAGGTTGCTATGTCACAGCCAATTTATAAGTTTCTTATATGGAAACTTGCTGGACATTTTTCCTTCCATGGGAAAGCTGACTTCTCTGCAGATTTCTGTAAAAACAAACCCATGTCTGTGTGTGGATTCAAGGACAACAGATGCATTCCTTTGCTCTGTCTCCTGATATAGGAGATGTAGTTTTCTCTTTCTCAGCCGATGATGTAAAGGTTGTAATCTCTCTGACTTTGTAAGCATTGGGGAGTCTTGCTCTGAACATGAAGGAAAGAACATGTAACTCTGAACATGGGCAACTTAGCCCTAAAACCTTCTGAACAATGGAGTCATTCTAATAAATCATTTAAGTCTTCTGATACTGGAGTCAAGGAGCCTCATTCAGCACCCAACGCAAGAACCCAGAGAAACAAACAGCTTTCCAGGCACCAGATTCTTTTAAAACAACAGTTGCTATTCCAGATTATTGTTTAGAAGATGCTGAAATCATATGTCAAAGCATAAGTCAATGTATTAAGGATCACTGCTGGATTTGTAAGAAGGCAGGTTCCTGAAAGAAGAATGATTGGTGTCCACATAAGATGAAAATAAACACCTTTTTAGATGTAAAGTCATTTTAAATTTGCTGGTTCTTCTTAATTTTAAATAAATTTAAAGAAGTATTTTAATTTATTAAAATGCAATTAAAAAGTAACTTTTAATAAAAATTACCCGTTCCATTCAGGAATAGTCAGAAAAGAGCATCCTGAGAATAATCACACAGGGGCTTTTCCCACCAACAGTTCTAAAAGTCAAGATGATATTCTGAAACAACTGCAGGTTGCTAACAAATCTGTAGCTCCCAATAATGTGGTGTGAGGGGATGTTCTGCATGTAAGTAAGCCAAGGTCTGGATGCTGCTTCTTTTCCTCTTTGCAGCTGTGCCCAGCAGCTGTTCACATACAGCTGGAAGGGAAGGGTAGGCTGCACTCTCCACGCTTTATGTGCTTCCATGGATTTCCACGTTTCTTTTGTGGGCTTGCATTCAGCTATGGCATTTATTGTGCAGTTATGCAGGGCTAGTGGTGATGACAAAGATGCCTTCAAAACCATCTGCCCTGGAGCTTCTGGTGAAGCTATTTTAAACATTTCAGTGACCTGGTTTACAGCATGGCCTCAAAACCAGCCATAACTTCACACCTTGGAGGTGATAAACTTTGGCATAGCATTACAACTCTTGTTCAAGGCTGTTATGAAGAAAGAAAGAAAGAAAGAAAGAAAGAAAGAAAGAAAGAAAGAAAGAAAGAAAGAAAGAAAGAAAGAAAGAAAGAAAGAAAGAAAGAAAGAAAGAAAGAAAGAAAGAAAGAAAGAAAGAAAGAAAGAAAGAAAGAAAGAAAGAAAGAAAGAAAAAGAAAGAAAGAAAAAGAAAGAAAGAAAAAGAAAGAAAGAAAGGAGTTTCTTAAGCCAGCTTTCCCACTGAAGGCAGCACACAGGCTTGACTTGCTTCCCTGCAGGAATGCAGTCCATTAGGCACCATACAATCAAGAAGCCTGGGCTTTTTTTTTTTTTCTTTGATTGGAGGTAATCTAGAAGTCCAATCAATGTGAAATGCGGTGCACAGTTATAATATGAACTATAATATGAAAGAGGGTGCTTCCTTGGTTCTCACAGTTTTGCCATGACCTAAATATAATGGTCTAATTGCTTTTTATTGAATGTGGGACTCTGTTTCTTGTTAGAGGCAAGTCTACATTTGCTTTGGTAATCCCTTGCAGAAGTGCCTACTGAATCCTGAAGTTTATTTTCACTGAGATTTCTGTCACACTTGAGCCTTTTTCCCAGTACAGGGAATTACTCTGTTCCCCCATATGGCTCCCATATTTCTGGGGTATATTTTTGTCTGCATGTATATATATACACACATATGTACATGTATATATGTTCTCCTTCCCTGCCCCTCATTAAAGTAGACATGTGTACCATAAAGTCTCTTTGTCACATAGCCAAAGCTTTCTTGCTACCTACTCAAATGCAAAGAACATTCTGCTGTTTTCTGTACACTTCCTATAGTGCAGCTCTGCTGCTGTGCCCATGATCAGCTAATTTAAATACCTTCTGGGAAAATACTCAAGTCCTTTAATAATTTTCAGAGAAATAAAACATCCTAACAAAAATCAATACATCTGATTGCATGAAATAGGAAGAAGTGGGGAGAAGTTCCATTTCTTCCAGGAATTTGAATTCTTACAGGAGAGCTGCAGAAAGTTACTACTCTGCCAGAATCAGACATCTATATCAGTGCTTTCTCACAAACATACAAGGAGATTTCTGATTTTACCCAACAGCCTACTTAGGATGTTTTAGAAGGCTTCAATTTCAATCAAATCTCGCCAAAAGACCTAAATCCCCATTATTTTTTACCTCCTCTTCATATGTAGATATTATGTGTGTGTGTGTCTGTGTTTATGTAAAAACAAAGGCAATTAATTTACTCGCACAAAATACACTGAGGTAAGAGCTCATTAGAATCAAGGTAAATGATGTTTTGTAAGGTATTGGCAGCAGGTAAATTTGGAACTGATTTATGTCAACATTAAAGTATGTACACCTAATTAGCATTGATTTTAAAATGGAAAATGGTCTCCCAGGATACTGTAGAGCAATTCCTTATGTCTTAATTTGCAGCAGATAATGCTCTAGGAAACAGATTTTAGTAGAGACCAACCTATTTTAGGCAAAAGGAGATGTATAAATATTAACCTGTAAGGAGGAACTGTTAGGATAATCTTCCTAGATCTCACAGAGAAAAGTCCCCTTCATCTCTCTTCAGTGCTTGCCAGAAATAAGGAGGATTCTCATTTCTTTTGTATCTATTCACATTCCAGCTTTTAGAAAATGGATGGAGATCTCACTCACACTAAAGATATAATTGTGGTAATATCATGCTCAGATAAGCACTGAATGACTGGGCAGATTTACAGAACAGGCTTTGTGGCCCACATTCTGTGCTTCCTTTTCCATTTCTTAACCAGAAATTGATTCTTATGTTCAGTCTTGCAACACTTTCACTCTTTTGTTAGGCATTTTTTCATGGTACGTTACCCAACACGAATGTACAGAGCTGCAAACCTGTCCATGAGCAGAGGTGGGGGCAAGTAGTGCTCAGAGCAATGGATCCCAGAGAAATTGAGCTGAAGACATGCAGGTGCTGAGAATAAGCAGAGAACAAGAATTTGAACTTAGGTGTGTTTTCAACACTTCTTTTTTCTTATATTTCTCTTTTATTTTTACATGGTAATTGGGCTAGATTGACAGTGAGAAGAACCAAAACCCTAAAACATGAAGTTTTCATGTTGAATCGGTGACAATTCTTTAAACACAACACATTTGCCTTTCTCCATGTGTAGGACTGGATCTCTGGCAGCCCCCACTCAACCCACAGCAGCCCCAAGGAGGAGAGTCACTGGCTGCATTAGGAGGATGAGGCTGCACAGGTTCCAGGCTGTGGTGAGCTCTCACCAGTCTGGAAGCAGTGACCCTGCAGGTCTCTGTGGTATTTGTTTTATGTAAAGGCATTCATACAACCACCACACGTCTGGAGAAAACTGCTAGATAGTATCACATCTCTCTACATTGCTAAAAGGAAAAGATTTTATGGATAACATAAGTGAAATACACACAGCTCTTTCCAAGAAAGTGAACACAAGGTTATCACATACATCTGCTGACAGTAACAGATGGCAGCACTAATTGTTGTGCAGAAAGTTCATGTTGTTTTAATTTCCTCAAGGGCAGTGCATGGACATGTACATGATGTGTTTCCATACTACCCTACTTATGCACTGCTTGGAGAAGGGCTGCTGCTTCCCACCAAAGGTGGGGTGACCTCGAGATTTCTACTGTAAGCAGAAGAGAGGGCTAAGCTGAGGAAAAGGGGGGCTGGAGGGAGGGAGGTGCAGGGAGACAGGGAAGGGAGAGGGAGGAATAGGCCTGCACCACTCAGAGCCCACAGTGCCAATGTAACAAACAGAATGTTTTTAATAGTAGAATATGGATGGAGCAAAATGTGAGCATGATTCAGTAATGATGCTTGAGATTTCCACATCCAGGGGAGAGCAGCTACAGTGGTACAGATGCAGAGGGGTTGCCAAGGAAACAGACGTGTTTTGCTTCAGATGTGCAGTGAAGCACATACTCCAGACATCCACACAGCCTCATTACCACTGCATTTGAATACCTCACAGCCATTAGGAATGAATTTTACCCTCATAACACCCCTGTAGCGGTGCAGTGGTCCTTTATACCATTTTTAAAGTAGCAAAAGCAAATAGATTGAGCCAGCAGCCCGGTCACACCAGCAGTCTGTGGCAAGATCCCTGAAATCCAAACAGGAGCAGAGCATTTGTAGCCATGATCCAGCAGTGCTGTGACTTTGATATAGGTCAACAATAAACTGCTAGGGAAGAATGTAAAAGTAACAAAACCCCAGCTTGTGCTACAGGCCACCAGACCACTGCCAGGGAATGGTTCCATGTCCCTTTCCAAGGACATGCAACACTTCCTTCTCAGAATGCAGCAGGGAAACATGGATGTAGTTCAATGCTCTGTACTTCAGAATCAAATAAGGGTATATGAAAAATCTCTTCTCATCTGCATATCAGCAGTTTTATTACAAAATTCAATGGAAAGGTAGAGATAAGGAAATGAGCAGACATTACCCATAAAAGTCTGACATTTTACCAAGCTCTGTTCACTTCTGCCTTCAAACCAGCACAGCTCCCTGTAAGCTTGAAAGAGGAGAAAGGGAAATAGTCTTCTCAATTTAGGGAAGATGAAGGAATGGCCCAATTATATGTAAATAGGCCATCTGATGTCTACCCAGTGCTCAGGCTGTATTTTCCTTGCTCTGTATTTCAATTTTCTTTTCTAGTCTATCACATGCCCAGCAAATTTTGTTCTCTTTAGAACAAAGAAACAATTAGGAACTCATTACTCTTATAGTAGAAATTGCTATGCTGAGACATGAGTTCTTTAGATTTCTAAAGAAGGAGAAAAAGCACAGGACTGTCAGGGCAAGCTGTGAATGACAGAAAATGCACTGAAAACACAGGCTGTGGTAATGGGCTTTCAGTCCTTTTCAAGGAATCAGGTGACAATTAGAAAGAGCACCAATAAGAGCCAAATAATCATCCACAGTGCATAGAGCAGTCCATAGTGATTTCAAGCTGTATAAAGGGTTCAGTGTCTCTCTTCTGAGCTCTGAGTGTCAGAATTTGTTCTGAAAACCTCCAAAAGCTTGGCAACAGCCTTTCTCCAAAACAGGGGGTTCTCCAAACTGTGGCTCAATAGCACAAGGGGAGGAGTGGCAAGGGGGATGGCACCTCCTGTCCTGCCAGGCTTTGGCTGGGTTGTCAAAGGTGCTGCTTCCTTTTTGACCGCCTGGTCTGACAAAACAAGTAACTGGCCATGAATTCACTTCGATGTTTGAAGATGACACATTTGTCTTTATTGACACAGACCTAGTTTCAGTAGTTCTCAAAAAGGGAAAAATACCACTGTACTAAAAAAATCTTTGAAGATCTCTACTGCCTGCTTTTTTTAAAGGAACTTCTTCATCTGCTCATGAGGAAGATTTTTCTCAATTTTTTTCACAAGTTTAAAATACGAACAAGCTGCAAAAAGAAATCAAAATAAGTGTCAAGAGTGCAGAATCCCATCCAATCTGCCTTTAGAAACACTCTTAAATATTTCTACCATTAAAACTTAAGTCCAAAAACATTTCCAAGGTCTTTGACATAGGAATTCCAAGATTTCTTTCCCTCCCACACTTTTTCTTTCTAATAAAGTAATCAACATATCCTGTTGTATCAAATAAAGTTTAGAGTTTATCTGGAACCCACAGAAAATGAGGGAAGGGAATGACTGTGACCTTCTCTGTTTTCATTCCTACAGCTTCTGCTCTGAGTATTTTCTTTTGTCAGATTAATTCAATCTTTGAAGACTTCACTGTTGACCTCAGGGCACCTAAGGCATATCAGCAGAGATGCTCACATTAAGAAATAGACTCAAGCCCACAAAATACCTACCTGAAACATTACATTTATTTTTACAGTTATTTGCTCATTCAGAAATATGAGAGGAGAAATATAACAAACCTGTACTACTCAAAACTTCATAAAAGACAAGCTGCAGACTGTTTATCTCCTTTTGAAAGGGAGTGTATGGTGGTTTAACACTCAATTACCACTCACCTAAATCTGTACAGAAACTTTTAACAAATGGTTACAGTTAATACCAGCTGATACCTATTGTGATACACTTAAGGAAATAGAAAAGGCAATTTTTTTTAAAAGATAGGACTAAATTTGTCATTAACTGATTGCAAATCAGGAGCCCATGTAACTTGCAACAAAACAGTTTGGGGCAAAGATTTGTCACAAATACACCTGTTAAATGCAAGGCACCAAAATCAAGAGATATCCTTTTCTTTGTGCCTAGAGAGTTCACTCATCCCTCACTCCCTGGTCTCTTTCAAAGAAAAATGAGTTAGCTATGAAGGCAAAAGATGCCAATGGCAGATAAAGAGGTTGCTGTAATGACCTCAACCACGCCTGCAGTAATTTCTGTCATTTACCTGTAGCATTACCTGCATACAACTGATGAGCCCATCTGTCTCCAAGCCAGCAACACCTCCAGTCTAGTGAGCAGTCATTTGTCAAAACCTTCCCCAGGGCTGGAGACCTGCCTTTTTCCTGCTCTTATCAACTAACTATTATTGCCACTTTTATGACTGCTCTGCCAAGACAGTGATAAATAAGACCTTGCCCTGTTCAGAGTATTTCACTGGAAGAAAAAAGAAAAAAAAGTCCTCTCTAGCAGACAAATCTCTACTAGCAGTCTTGAAGGGCACAGAAACACCTCAAGGGCAACATGAACACCATCAGCATTTAGTGGCCCTGAAACCAGAAAAATCCTTTCTTGTCCCTGTTCCTCAGTAGGCTCCTGCAGCTCCCATGCACAGCCTTTCCTGCTTACAGGGAACCCCACTACCTGGGCACAGCTGCAGCCAGGGCCGGGCTCCTTTGCAAGGATGGGAAGTTTGGAGCCCTGCAAATGGGCTGGGGCTGCTGTAGCAGAGGAAATGCCAGCGTTGGGTGTGTGAGTTTCTGCTTTTGAATGGGGACACCAGGTGTTCTGGGGTGGGGATGGGCCTGGAGCATCCTCCTGGTGTAGCAACAGCCCCTCCACTGCTCAGCTCCAAAGACACTGCTGTTAACAGGGCTATAGTGCTACTTTGGTGATGGGTAAGGGTATCCTAGTCTCAAAGTCTGGACTGAGAGCTCGAACACAGATTGAGCATCTGCTCCCTGAAGCAATGATCCAGACCTCAGTGATGTGTCTTGTCACTAACCCTAGCACTGCTGAAGTAAGGATTTTCAATTTACCAAAAATAGTGTAATTCAAATCCCTGCTTCACAGTGGTTGTTTATTGGAAGAGAGCAGATCCTTGTGGATCTTTCAGATAGCTGGAAGGAATAATTGCAGAGGAGATTTCACATTTCACTCCATAAATCCAGATACACGTGACCAGGAGCCCTCAACACTTCACTGTCAGTGTCAAGTCCAGTGAATTTGTACCTGCTGGTTTCCTGGGAGGCACTGTGATATGGATACAGATGAGGTGAACTACAGCACAGGCAGAATGGAGTCTTCTTTGTGTTATGTCAGAAACAGTTTTTATTTATCAGCTGAGAACTACCCATAAGAATACCCCAATCCCTAATACAGACCTTAGCCTGGATACTTGCATTGGGTTTGGCATGTTGTGAAAGCACAAAAACAAAGGGTATCTGTTACAGTTCCAGCCTAAGTTTCTATTATCAAGTGACATGTTCTCTGCTTCTACTGATTTGTGAAAACTCTGACCACTTCATGAAGACCTCCATGCCTCATCATCTGTAATTTCTAGGCATTTTGTTCAGATATTCAAACCAAGATGGGCTTCTGGAACAAATTTCCTTTAAGTTGCTGTTAAATACAGGCAACCTTCCAAGGAAAGCATTATTTACCCATAGGAATACAGCAATGAACAACAAAAATGCTACAACAGCAAAATAACCTCAACACACCCCAGCCATTCCTAAACCTTGGCATATCCTGGGGACTGCTTAGGTCCCACAAACTCCTGCTTCTGCAAGGGCCAGGGTGCAGCAGGACCCTCAGTCATGTCAACTCCTGAGCTTCAGCAGGGGTGCCTCTCCCAGAGCCAGCCTGGCCTGTTTAATCAGTATTTCCATGTGCTCTCCAACCTGTTTCTTATCAAAGAATATTGTGCCCAGTCTGGACAGAAACAAATCTTCAAAGACTTTGATACCTGCATTGTAATTTAAATATGCCTGCAGAGCTGGCCAAATTCTGAGATTATCAATTCTGAAATATATTTTATCAGTAGCACACCAATAACACTGTAGGTATTTATTATCTTATATACAAGGTAGGAAACACACTTTGTGTTCTGGCCTCTGGAAACCAAATGCCAGGATGAAAGCAGAACTTTTCCATACAGTTGGCTTCTGGAGTAATCGCAAAGGTAAGACAAAAAGAGGTATTCCCTCTCCTCCCTGGATATAAGTGAATTTTCAAGTGTATATGCAAACACAGAAACTGAATGAAGTTTTCAAGGACAGCAATACTTCAAGAGAAAGGGGTGATACTAGAAGTGTGAAATGCTGCAACAGCATGTCATGGAAATAGGTCATCTCTAGGACTGGAAACGCCACCTCCCTCTCTCCTAGGGCTGTACAGGTCCAAACAGGACAAATCACCTTTGGTTATGCAGTACCTGAGCTTTCAGAGGTATTTATGTGGTGTTTATGTGGTGCTGCACAGATGAGTATGAGAGGGAAGCCTGCCAACAACAAACCAAGAACTGAAACCCCTGTCACTCACCAAAGCCTGAGAGAGCAGAAGTACAGGTGCACATCAAGGGTGGAGATGTGGGAACAGTGGATTTTTGGCCTTATGGCTAACCATGAAAGGAGGATGAAAGGCAGAGTGGATAAAATAAGAGGGAAAAGAAACATTTATGGCAAGTCAAACCCAAGTATTTGCAGCTTCCCACCAATACAGCTGTCACTGCACACCTCTAACAAGGCCAGAAGGTGGGGGAAAGCTTGACCACCCTGGGACAAGGGCTTCAGGAGGCTGAGGCAGGTGAGGATAAAAACTGCTGCCTCAGACAGGATCACAGAGCTTGTACCTGTTGGGAGACTTGCAGTATTGGACACTATTTTTCAAGGACCGCTCAGTGGTGTTTGAAAGGTATCACATTTGTCTGGCACACAGGGGAAAAACATCCTCAAAGGTTTTAGCACGAATCAAGCCTGTATTAAAGTTACTGATGTGGCAGGAGTTTGAAGCAAAGGTTTAAACAAATCTAGGTACATGTTCAAGAAGAAATGAAATACAGAGCATTTTCAGGCATAAAGGCATCTTAAGCAATTTGTCTTCTCTACTTGGTATAAAGCAAACATTTTCATTCTACCCTCCTAATAAAACCAACAAATGTACTTCTCCTTGAACAAATGGTGTATTTTACAGTATATACTAAATATTTTTATTTTTTTGACCTCCTGAGTAGAGTATGAGGCTTTTATTTGAGTTTGATGTAAAGCACCTCCAGCTCTTTACTCAAGACACCTGCTTTTAATCTGTGAGTATTCTCAGATGTTTTTTATACTCTGAAAGAGAAGGCTGCAGTCATGCAGCTCAGATGTGATTACCAGTCTAAATCACTCACCAGGCCAAACTTGTCTTGAAAGCCCATATCTATCCTATGGACTCCTGAACTGAACACAACTTGTGATTTAAAACAATGAAGCAAGTCAGGAAAAACCAGCTGTGACCAGGACACTCTGTCAACATTCCACATGTACAGAGCTCCTGAAGACAGTTAGTACATGTCTAGATTATTGACTACAATATAATAAAAAATACCCAAAGGAGAATTAAAGGTACCATTAGCAGTCAAGTGATGGTAATGTGGAGCTCAGAGAAGGCTCATTTATCTAATGAGAAGCAGTTCCCAATATAAACATAGTTAAGAGGTAATGATGAAAACTGAGGTTTGCATGCCAAAACCCACAAATATATCCAGAGAATTCCCAATATAAACTGGTATTTAATTAACCAAATTATCCAACGTAATGCTCCAGCTGAGCAAAGTACTTCAGCATATTCAGGATACTCTAATACTACTTTAGTTTACAAAAGTTGGTGGGTGGGAAGTGCTTTAAAGAAGAGACAGAAGTGAAGCCAAATGTGATCGAATTTTCAGTTGAACAAATGTTTAAATACAACTGATTGAAAGCCCAAGAAGTTCTGACAAAAACTAGTTTAAATTCCTATACATGGAATTATCTAAACACTGGAGATTGCTTTTCCCTTCTTCCACTTTTCTTCCCTTCTATCTCCATTCCCCCAGTCTTCTCTTTTTAATTTCCCTTTCATTCCTCTATGTTTTCAGTGAAAAAATGGCAAAGGGGAAAGTGGAAGACATTGATTTTATGAGAAGATGCAGGAACTTTTAAAAATGCTTTTCCACAGTTCTTTTAGAGAAAATGCTATTTAACTGAGAGCAAGATGATTATATAAATATATACATATATATATATATGTAGGTATGTATTTATGTATGTATATAACCACGACAAGCTCTTACTTCAAGGTTCTGCTAAAGCCAGGCATTAACACCCTTCTAGCAAGGAAATCACATCCACCCTTTTAATGCTACTTTCAAGAGATGCCATTTAACTGGATTGCACTAGAATGCCTGGAGAGCAGCTCGTTTCCCTTTGAAGAGCCTGTGAACAAAAGATGCAATCCTGCAGGTCATGATGTGCCTGCAGAGCTCCAAGGAAGGGCTGAGGAAAGCTGTGCAAACTGCAGCTGGACAAGAAACTCTGTTTTAGCAATAGCATTTCTATTGTTTTAGCAATAGCAATTCTATTATTTAATGCAAACGAGTTTCTTGGATCCCTTTTTTACAGTCATTTGGCTTTCACACAACCAGAACCAGACAGCAAAAGGTAGGTACAGGCAGGGAGATGCTGAGGTCCAGCAGATGGGCAGCTGAGCTATTTTGTGGCCCACTCACTGCTTATTTCTGCCAGGCAGCACAGCAAAAGCAGCACGGGCTCTTCCACTGACACAGTTCGTATCTTTGGAGCCATACTCTAAGGCAAACCCTCCAAGCAGAGGAAGGGGCACCAGGCTCAGTGGCACAGTGTGCTTCTAGACCTGTTCATGTGGATGCTGTACAAGGGAACATCAGACCTCTGAAGAGGAATGTAAGGTGCCTCTGAGAGAGCCCTCGTGGGGAGCACACAAACATCAAGATGGTTCTGGCTGTTAGGGAAAGGGCACAGTGTCAGCTGCTGAAGACCAGAAGAGAAGAGGCAGTTTTGATCCAGCCTGGAGGAGGATGGTCCTACTTTCGACTATATTTCACAAATACTTCTTTTCTCCTTCCTCTGAATGTTATACTCCGGTAATTTAGAGTATGTTAATGATGTCTGTAATCCCTTTTTGTTCACATCCAATAAACAATAGCATCCTCAAAAAGAAGAAACAGATGTACAATCTAAAATACTTGTAAAGTTTCTACTGAGAACACGAGTATTAACTTGGCCAGAGCTTACAGAAGCATAGCTGTGCTACTGCAAGTCTGATCGGGACCCCTCCCCCCAACACCATAAAAGCTTTCACATACAACAGAGAGCCTATAAAGCACCAAGGCAGGACAAATTTCATTCTTTTCTGTATTACTGGGGCACTAGGATAAACGGTACTGCTCTTATGAAAATTTTCATCTTCTCAGATCTGCTGTTTCAAGCACAGGAACAGAAGGCAGGCAGATCCCTAGAAATGTCCATTGTTACTGTTCCTGTTGAGTGCCACTGCAGCAGGCACAGGTCCCTAACTCAGACAACATCTGTGAAATGCTGACCCCAGAAGAGTCAGTGGTAAAAAACTCAAGACCCACCATTAGTCTTCCTCAGAATGGAACAAGAATACCAATGAAGTTTTATAATTTTATTTATCTCAGTGAAGTTCTCTTAAAACATATTACAATATCATATTAACAGAGGCAAGTGTCTAAACAGTATTTTTAAAACAAGGCAATATTTCAAAGTAGAAAATTTCATAAAAAGCACCACTAGAAATAGTATCATTTTCACAGTGTACTGCAATCTGCAGAGACCACAGAACAGAGGAATATGCATAATATTAAAATAGACTTCACATATTCTGCCCAGTTTTGACTTGACAGGAAGCATAAAAAATCTGCATAGGTAATAAATATATTGAGGTAAAAGCTTTGAACTTGCAAAATGTTTCCCAATACAAATCAATGCAGGTTTTGTAAGACAAATCTTTTTTTTTTTTCTTTTGTATGAGCAGCACTATACAACCTAAATTGTTTTCCTCCTGTAATGGTCAAGTTTTCTATAACAACAAGTTGTCCATTATCTTCATAACACAGTGAAATAACCACCTGCTTTCCTGGATGTATTAAATTAAACTTCTTCTGTACAGGTAGATTCTACCAGCCTCATACTTACTCTGTTACTTTGTGAATCCTTCCTTTGGAAACAATCTCTGGCAGAAAAGATTGAAGAGCCTGTCTTCAGCTATTTTAACCATATTCATTAATGTGGTATCAAAATATGTAAAATAGAAGTTCCTAAATGAATTCTGTACTTCACAGTATTATGTTGTACTATTAATAGAAAAAATATGGAAAAAATAGTAATAATAAAGTTCTAAATTTGTAAACATAATTAATAAGATACCTGTCAATAAAACATGCAATTTATTACAGCAAATGGGATAAGTGCTATAAGATTAGCATTCATTGTGCATCGATTCCTCTTGAACTTCATCTTATTCAGGACATAGGGCACCACTTAATGCTGCATGGTATAAGGGAATATATATAATTTTCATTGATGCAAAGGCTATCTACTATGCCATTAATTAGGCTATCATAAGTCTCTACTGATTCCACCATACTCACTCAAATTCCTGTTGCTATAACCAAGGTCAGTGAGTGCCCTCAATGACAGATCCAGGCTTTTCTTTTTTTGAAAGGGAGAGATTCAAAAGAGGCTCAATGATCAGCCTTTTATTGCTTGAAATAACCTTGCTGTAAATTGCAATTAATAATACATATTAGATAAGACTTTTTTCCACTCTCTGAGTGCCTTATCACAGATGATATGAGTCATTATTAGATGCATTATCACTACCAGATGGATACAAACTACTGTGTTTCTGCCACTATGCATCTAAAAACTTACTCTGAAATTAAGGGAAATTACAGGCACTCCCCAAAGAATCCTCCAAAAAGTTTTATTACATTGAAGAATTTATACTCTGGAACTTCTCTCAGTTGTAATAATGTTCACTTGTACCGTCCTTGTAGCTCCTGTATCCTTTAATAATGATGCATTTAAATGCAAGTACCACCAGTGTGCATAATACAGGATTGTAGCACCATTCTCTTCCCTGCTTAACTCCACTAATCTCACTCAAATAAACACACTCATACAAATCATGCCATTAAATTTGCTATATGCCACATATAGACAAGTGTTTATTATATCCAAGTAACATCTGCACTGTGTTGAAGATGTACCAGATTATTTCTAACACTGGATTCTGATCTCTGCTATACAGGTTAAAATCTAAAATGAGTCTAAAGCTGCCATTCTGGCAAGTGACAGCCTTCAACAGAACTGCACAGCACAAACCAGCAAAGGACAATAAGGGGTTCTGTTTGTGAGAAAGTGGCTTCCTTAACTTCTTCTAAAACAAAAACATAAGCCTATAATTTCTACCTTTCTCTAACATTGTCTCTCCCTCAACTCTTACCGTAAAAATACCCAGGCATGCTCTCTGCAGAGCTTCTCCTACATCACATGCACCCTTCTACAGAAAACAGAATGGGTATGTCAGAAGAACTTTAACTCCTGTGCCATTTCATCTTTGTTCAGTCTGAGTAGACTCCAAGAGTGAAGTTCCCAGAAAAACTGCTCTGCTCCCAGGTAGCACAGCTCTTCTGCACACAACAAATACAACTGATATACTTTTCATTCCAGAAGTCCTTCTCTACCACTATAAAATGTAATGATAACAGTATCATGCAAATGTTGAACACCTTCAATAGTAGTTTTAATTATCCTTCCTTATAACCTTGCAAGAACGAATTGAGACCCTGGCTACACACAGGCACTGAGATCTCTGCCACTGACTGACTTTGGGGACAACAGGATCAGTGGTTTGTGTGTTACACTGGCTGCAACACAATGCCCAGCCTGACAGACTGCTGAGACTGTGCAGGTGAAAGCAAGAAAAACCACTGTTCTCTATTTGGAGCAGGAGAGCAGTTCGTTGAAAGCCTGAATCCTTGAGCATATTCTTGAAGGAAAAAACTGTGATGGAAAGATAACTTCAGATGTTAAGGACACAGTTGTAATGTCACAAATTAAAACAATGACCAGATAGAAGTCCTGCACTTGGGTTCATTTAGAACCTATTACAGAAAATAATAGGAGGCCTTTACACAGCAAAAACAGTGTAACAAACCCCAAAAGAGATTAAAGCACAGCAATGTACATAGATTTTAGCGATACATACTCAAGCAGACACATTAAAGTTATATTGTGCATAACATTTCATTTCGGTAGGGTTAATTTAAGGCAGCCTGCAAGTGCACTGTTAATGTCCCTTTTCTATAGTTACATCTGTGACACAAACATCTATCCTTTTGTAAGAATGCTGGAAGAAGGCTGGAAAGAGATGTGACAAGGCACAACATTTACTCCGAACAAAATAAATGAGAAATGAGAGTGAAAAAGCATTTGTAGAGGAGAAAGAAGAAAATAGGATAAAACAGTCTATATAGTTTAGAAAAAGAAAGAATTAGTTTGATGGAAGAGTTGCAAAAAGATAAAAATTAGTGTCAATGAATACACCATTTCATTAAATTAACTGACTGATGTGACAAAAAAAAAAAGCCTTTTAAATGTAAGTACCTGTTCGGCAAAATAAATAGACTTGGGAATAATGGGGTTTTTTGATCAGAAAAATGTTTTTCTGTTTAAAAGAAATGAAATAAAAATTTGCTTAATTTTCAGAAGTCTAATTTTCAAGATATTCTTTTAATACTTGTTTCTTTTTGCCTATATAATCTTCCTTTTTAGAATAGACTTCCTTCCTTCTCATTCTGCAACTTTTCACTGGCAAAACTAAAAACAGAGAAAAGCCTTCCTAAATTACTTAAATGCAGATTACTTCCAAATGAAATTAGAGCAGTCATTAGTTCCACTGTTTTTGTTGTAAAAATAATATTGTATTTTTGACCCAGTCCCTGTCCACAATATTAAGAATGTATACTCCAGTGTTGCCACATTATCACCTATTTGAGGCATGTTCTCCCCATTTATGGAAAGCCCAACCTTTTTTAAGATGTAGACAAATTAGCCCCGAAGTACATTTAGTCTTCTTATTAGCCTGTTGCATGAAAAGAATGAAAGCAGGTTTCAATTATTTGGCTGTGCTGCTTTCAGTTACAGTACCAAATGCTATTTACCCTCAGCTGCAATTTTTTGTGGTCCAGAAATAATCAATTTTAAGAGACAGTTTTATTAAAATAAGGGTATTTGATCTGAATTCCACATTCCCCTGTCTGAAGATGGTAACAGAATTAAAATCTTGACTGAAAGCTCTTGTTTTCTTTAAATAGTGATCATTCCGTTAAGATTATATTTAAATATTCCTAAAATCGAGAGCATTTTATAGGATGATCTGCTCAAGTCAACACAGTATAGTGTCAAATATGTATAGAATCAGAGTAGAATCCAAATACAGTTGAAACCCCAATTCCATGCTAACTTCACTCTGCAGAAATTAAGATGAAATCCATAAAATAGATATACTGGTTCCCTGTTCATGAGTGATCTGATTGATCCTTCCACGCACACAGTCAAGAGAAACTGATACCAATGTTCCATTATGGACTTCAAAAGATGCACGGAGGGACACACTGGTCCATATGCTTCCCTCTGGCATCTGACCTCCAATCTGCTGAGCAACTGCTGTGGGCTGCATGTGATCCATGGTCAGCTGATTGAGAGTCACTTTGAGCACATTGCATGAATGGATTAACTTTAAGTTAAATGCAATGCTGGCAACTCCCTTTTCAGTAAAAATAAAATACTTCTGAGCAAGCTGTCCAGAAGAAACCAGCTGTATCTGTTTCTCATTGGATGAGACCTGGGTGAAATCCAGTAGTTTGTTCCTCACTGCTCCAATAGGCAGACCTGTAACAGAAACTGTGGCTGATATGGCACTAGAAACTGCTGAAGGGATCCAGATGAGGCTGAACATACTAATTCCAGAACTATCGCCAAAATACCGAACATTACACTGTGCAGGAGAAAGTATCTCAAAGCTGACCAGATCTCCAGCACCAACCTTTGTGGCCCCAGAAGCAGATATTGATGTGTCTCTGTAATTTACCCCAGATTTAAATACATTCATTAATTCCCTGTTGGTACCATTCCTATTGATATAAGAAATTAAGGAGAAGCCCTCCCGGACACACGTATGACCCATGGAATACAATGCTTGATGAAACACAAATTTGACAACACCAGTTTCAGTGAACTTTATAGCTCTACCATCATGAGATAAACTTAGCATATAAGGGTCAGAAACAGAAATTATTTTAAAGGTAGGTCGATAGCTGGTTTGGTAGTGCATCGCTGTTGACATCTGTGCACTGAGTGCCACAGCACCTGTGTCGTGGGACAACCAAAACAAACTGAGAGGGGTATTAAGATCATAAATATTTAAGTCTTTGCTTTGATTGCAGAATTGATTAGGGCTCCTCAAATACACAGAAAGAGTTTGGCTGGGCTCCACTTCAGCAGCACTGCTTAAACTGGTGCTCTGGAAATACTTTCCTTCCGGCTGCTCGATCCGAACACCGCTCAGCTCATAGTCTTCCTCGCTGCCATTAAGCTTTAAGGAAAGCTGCAAAAAGTTCCTGCAGCTGTGCTTTACTGCAAAATTTAGGTCAGTCCACAACAGACCGTGTTGCCTGAACACCAGGCTGCTCTCTTCAGTGGACAGGATATCACAGGGAAGCTTTCCCTTTATCTTCAAGTTCAAGCCAGAGTAGACCTGAGAGATGCCAGACTTTGCGGAGGGCAGAACGATGTTTGCAGCCCAAGACTCTGAGAGCTTGTTCTCACTGGCTGCTGAGCAAACCGTGTCACTGACAGTGGAGCAAGGCATGGCCACCATTCCATCTTCACACTTCAAACACGCTTGGCATTCCTGCATTTCCTTATTAAAGAAATACTCCTCTCCACACATTCCCAAAGCTGCGTCCTTCTCAGCAATTCCAAGGCATCGGAAACCACCTGTTCACAGGAAATGGATTATTTTTATTGTCATACCTTTAAAATACTTAAAATAAGAACTCTACAGCTCCATGTATCAAGTATCTTTGATATATATCTAATCATAAGAGAGAAAACAGAAGACAGTTGTGACGTTAGATCACTTTATGCTACTAAAGGAACCTTGATAGATTACAGAGGAAATATTAGGCATAACTCACCTTGTCCAAGCCAAGCACAATGGTTTGGAGTGAAAAAGAAGCTACATAGGGGCAATTCTAACCAAAACCTGTAACGTTATCAAATACAATGATATTGCTCCAAAGACAGTCTCTTCCTTCTCTGACACAGGTAAAAGGCACAGTGACTGGTACACCGAGCAGCTCCTTTCCATTAATGGAGAATTCCCCTACACAGGGAGAAACGTGCACTGCCTGCCCACCCATGCTACAGGGTAGCCCTGCTGTCACTGTGATTGCTAAAGCAGTGCTTTGCAACCCAAGGGACAAGGACCCCTGGCATTCACTCCCTATGCAGGTTTTAAAAAACCTGCAAGAGACAAATAGGAAAACCAAAACTGTAAACAGCAGGCTTAAAATCATTATGCAGTAGCCCACACATTTAAAAAGTGGAAAACCACTGCCATAAGACACAGACCAACAGTGGTTGTGATCAAGCTAAAGTAAAACACTGCTGCAAACAGTGAGGAGAATATACATGTGCTGTTTGAAATTACTTTATTTGACATAAAGCAATTTTATGCTGTTAAATGGTACACCATGACCTCAGTGGATCAAAGAACGCACACCAAAAAAGCAGGTTTTAGAAACAGCCTGTAATTTTCTGCGGCAATTGTCCAAGAGCACCACCAGCTGCCAGTGCTTCCACCTGGAGCAACCAGTACCCAAACCCCTTGTCCGTGGAGGTTTCAGGATCTGAATCAACACATAGGATCTGAGGCATCCTAAAGAATAATCACCTCCAGTTTGTGCCTCAAATCCTAATCACTAATGCACTCATTTATGCTCTCTTACCACCATGATCAGAACTCCATAATCCTCTTTCTAACAGATCTTCTTCAATATCCTTTAGTATCGAGATCCTGTGTCATACACTGGTATTATTTTTTAGGTGGAAGCTTCCTGTACCTAGGCTGGGATTAGCCATAAGACTGAGACTACAAACATTTGCATGGATCCCAACAAGGGATTCTCCTTTGCTAGCCCAGGGTGGGGCTGGCTATGCCAACTGCTGATGTACACAGAAAAGCTCACCACACTTGCTGCAAACTGCAAGTACACACAAACCTGGCCCACAGGGGAGGTCAGAATGTTGGCTAGAATTCACTTCTGATATTACATTATTCAGCAGAGAATACCAGACACTGTTAATTTATACAGGCTTCATATATTCACTCTCATATCGCTTTGTCTATTTACACTTCATTCACTTAGGTGATGATTCTCCACTAACACTGATATGTATGACTGTACAATTTATGATGTGAGAATACTCCTTCCAAGATCAGGTACCACTTTATCAAGAGTTCACTGCAGAACAGTGAGATTTTTTCCATCTGAAAAAAAGTAAAGAGAAACTTAACACTTTGTTCCTCTCTGAAAGTGTCTCATTTTTTAATGAGAAACGAAAGCTAAATAAATAAGATTACATTTTTACAACTAAAAACATTCTAGAGGGAGTATAGAAAAAAGTCCCAGACAATCTTTCCTTTTGAAATCAGTTTTAACCATGATGTATTTGCTCACATGGCATTTCTTAACCACTTCTACTTCTCCCATCAGCAGCTCCACCATCACTGAGAAATACTGGATGAATTAAGTATACACACACAGCTGGTTCACACAGCAGAGAAAAGTTTCATTAGTGCCTAGGAACACTTTTTACACTATTCATTTCTTAAAAATATTTCAGTGTATATTTGAGTATTTACTAATATCATGTTTCACAAGTGCTTGTGATGGCTCTGTGCACTAATTTTGCTGTCTAGTCTTTTATTGGTTAGATCTGCAGCAGGTGCTCCCCCTGTGTGTACTTCAAATAGGTGACTTCAAAGCAGCACACAGACTGCTTCTTGCTGTGGCCGCAGTTGCAAGAGCAGCACCCTACCCTTTGCCCAGAAGAGGTCAAGCAGCAACTGATAGCCAAACATCAGAAAACCAGAACAGCAGCATGCTGGGACTGCTTCCTACTGCTTTTTATCACTTTACAACCTCTGCCACCTCCTCCTGGCTCCTTGCTCTGAGCACTGCTGCACCTGGTTTCACAGCAAGCAGCCCAGCTGTACTCAGCCTGCCTTTGTGAAATGGATCTTTCTGCAGCACATTCCCCAGCCCTTGCCACTGACAGAGGCCAGGTAATTGCAAGCAATTACAGTAAGCTATGCATGTATTTTTCTGCTGCTACTACTCACAACTGCCTGATGCAAAGGTTACATTTGGGCAGATTAAGTACGGGAATCCTTTGCTTTTCAAACCCTCTATGTCAAATTTGGATCATCATGTATCAATATGGTTCATCACAAATCAGGACAACCTGTCAAGGTTTTCATTCCTCTTCCCCCTGTATCCCACAGTAAGTTCTACAGTAAGTCCTCTTTATTTTGCATGGTATTCCAGGTAGAGTGCCTTTGGTTGATTCTATTTGTTGGATAAACAATCTGACTACTCTCCCATGGTCATCTAAGAAGGAAATGATGCACCAAACCCTATTTTCACTGATTACATAATCAAATAAATCAACAATTCTCATCCCACATAGAAGTGAGAAAAAGCAGCAGGGGAAGAAGGTATGATGAAGAGGAAAGTGGAAGAGTGAAGAAAGAGAGGCTCCTAGTTACATGATTCTTTAATGTTATTTGCTCTGTCTCCCCTCACACTGCACATTGAACAAGAGTTGCTACAGATGCAACAACCTTTGCGTGCAACTTGAGAAACCACATTCAGCATCTGGAACTCATATGTCACATCGCATCCCTTTCTCCCCCTCTTTACCCAAAACAGACATTCAGTCTCAGCCTTTCTTTTGACACGTTAATCACACTTGTATAAGATAATGAGCTACCATGAACAGACAGGCAGAAAGTAGCAGTCGGCTCTAACAAAAAACAATAGGAATACTCTCTCTTCCATGACAGATGGGAACAACACTGACAGGACATCAACTCCTGTCCAGGTGATGGGTAATAACTTGCTTTCACATATCTACACAGCACTATTAAAACTGGGAGAAGAGGAAAAGAGGGAAGATTCCTTTCCTTCCAAACACATTGCTACTGCCTTTCTGTGGTCTGACACACCATCACTACCCATCTGTTTCTTGGCAGTGTTTTGCCCTCACTTACATTCCTCCAGCAGTTGTACAGACCCTTTTTTGGTCTGGTTCCTCTCCATGGAACCCACTGAATAAATTCATTACAGCCTTCCCTCTTCCAAGCCACAGACTAGAGCAACACCAAATTACTACCACATTGGTGGCTCTCCTTTCCTAAGGCTGAGGCCTGTGGGTTTTCACCCAACAAAACACCAACAGGAGCAAACCCTATGTCTCAGTAAAGATGAGACAAAGCCCTACACCTTTCCGATGCTCTGATATGGGAATACACAAGTCTGACAGTGCCTTGGACCTTATTAGCATAAAGGAACTGATAAACAAGATGCCTTGGCAAAAGCAAACGGAACTCTGAGATTGAGTTAAGATTGCAAGAAGATCCTATCAGACAGCTATCCATGAAGAGGAAATTTCATTAACCACTGATAGCCAAGGAATATTGTGATATGCATAAGTTTGTGTATTTCATTGTTACCTAAATCTTTGTAGTACACATTGTTAGTCTCCTAAAATAGTATATAAGTCCTTGTAAATTCCCAATAAATCGGATTCTGATGGACATTCAGTCTCCCCGTCTCCTCTCCATTGCCAACACTCTGACTCAAATTTTGTGCTCTACACTGTCTTGCCTCCAACTGTCCACATCTAAGACTGTCCAAAAATGTCTTCCCTCTTCTTTTGTAAGACTGACAGTAGCTCGTGTGCAGCATTTACCACACAACGTGACACTAAGTGCTCTCTTCCTCATTTCCAGTTTCCCGTAGTGTTTGTGGTAACATCATCCAAACACAATTCCTGTCCAGAGGAAGTAAGGACAACGTAAGAAAACCCATACCCTCTTTTATTCCTTTCCTAGATTCCCACATTTTTCTCCACCAGTAACTAGGTAAAAAAGGCACAAAATCACTCACAATCAGCTGAAAACAGCCCTTGCCCCTCAAAGAGGCCACCCCTCTTTTTACAAGCCTAGAAGCCTAGAGGGGGAAAAACAGAACCTAATGAAGCCCTTCCTGGGTTATTTGACTGTGAGACGTCAGGTACAGGTCACAGCTGCTGAAATGCTCTGTTTCAAGGTTTTTTGGATGACCAAAAACTAGACCAATATAAAGAAACTTAGTACCTGGATAAAATTTGCTCAGTGCGTCTAATAATTTTGCTCTTTTCTGTCTGACTGCCATGAGAATGTAATGAAATAATGAAGTCTGCAGTACAAAACACCACAGAGATTTGTTCTTAAATGTCTGAAAAACTCTCCCAAAGTGTCCTCAAATGATGGAAACTGTTGATCTTTCCTCAGTATTTGACAATATTGTTGCTAAGGAGAATAAGATCAATGGAGGAAGGTCTTATGAGAGTCTTCATTAGATCAGATCAGGTATCTGCCCCAGTGCATCAGAAGGAAAATGACAACTATTTTCGCTACAACAGGAATAATATCTTTAATTTGGGCCCTATTTGTACCAGCATAAACAAGAAGAAATTCAGGTCATAAGAGAAAATTAAAAACAAAGCATGTAAACCCCCAAGAATATAAGGCAAAAGGGACCATCCAATGCTTCTAAAGGATATTAATGCCCTAAATACCCCATTGTCCAAAAGAACTTACAGATTAGTGGTTTTTAACTCCTTTGATTCCAGCAAGCTGTGCATGTCATTACTCACCAACATACAAGCCTGAGTCCTTATCTATTTCCTTGGCCTATTCCTGAAGATTTAATTATCCTCATTCTTTAATCATCAGAGAACATAACTTACCTGGAGTATTGAGGCATTTTATCCTCTCACCACAAATGCTTGGAGATTCAGTGCACTCATCTCTGTCCTGTAAATCACAAGAATGATACTGAAACAGATTAACATGACAACTTAAATTTGAAACAGGCATTTCAGGCTCTGTGACATCCATCTGTCCATAATAGGTGTATGGAGGGATGGAGAACAGGTTGAGCCCATAAGCATGTAACAGCAGGACAGTTTTGATTTGGATTTGTTATCTGTTTTAACCAGGTATCCAAAACCACTGTGTGATGCCACAGAAAGCAAGCAGTGTGCAGATGAGCTGAACAGAGGGGTTGCACAAGTAACACTGGTTATGATGCACATCCCCAAGAGTGGTGCATCAATCAATCAATCAAAAGGATGTTGCAACAATCAAGACAGCATTAGGAAAGGCTTTTAAGGACATTCAGTCTGGGAGGAAGCTGCAAACCAAAACACACATGAAAAATAAATTAGAAAGTAATACTCCCTGTCAACAAGCTCTCCTTTCACCCTACAGCAGGCAGAGGGCAAAGAAAAACAGCCTACAATTGCTTTAAATGCTAGCATTAAAGACAACTGAGGCTAGCAGAGAGGGAACTGGACAGACACATCCAGGTTCTCAGTATCTGGTCCAGCTGGTCAGACTCATGCTAAGCTAAGAACTGGGAGCAACACTTAGCAACAAGATACTGCTTTAAATATCAAGTTGCCTGTATATCTTAGAACTTCTAAATGACAGAAAGCAAGCAAAGAACCATCTTATTTTGCCTGCATGCTAGTATTGTGTCGTATAATAAAACATATTTTATAATAAAATGTATTTAACCATACAAGTATCCATGTTCTATATTTGTGTATTTGTATGTTATGTTTAAGGAACTAGTTCTTACATTTATTTTAACTGACAACTTCTATAAAGAAATGTCTAACTTATACTTAATAAAGCTTTCCTGTGCTTTTCAGAGATGTCTAGAAGCTCCTGTAGACTGTAATGGAATTAAATAAATGAATTTAGCATGCATGAGTCTAAATTTTTTAGGATGTCTTTTTCTATCACGATGAAAAGAATCAAAGTCCTGCCAGCTGTCAGGTTTGGGAAAGTGTCACACCCAACAGGCACATACCAGTGCCTCATTTAGAACATTAAATGCTAAAGAGAAACACACACAAAAAAACCTCCTGGCAGACTTTGAAGTTCCATAGACCCATTCACTAAAACACATGATTCAAACTGGATTTCTGTAGCTCTCCAAGTAGCTATTTCCAGAATGTTATCCCAATATGTCCAACACAATGCTTCATAAGCAATAACTGGAAGATACAGAATTATGTTTCACCTGGCAAATCCGATCAGAGTTTGCAGAACACTCAGCCATTTGGAAAAAACCAGCAGGACACAATGTGCACTTTTCACATTGTGAAGGTGTCTTCTGGAAATTGCAAAATTCGTCACCTTCACAAAGGCCACAGTCCAGCAAAGACTCCCCAGCGTTAATCACTTTTGCATCCACTTCTACTTTGTGCACAGAGTAGGACTTCTGGAGATGATTTCTGACCTGGTTCTGAAGTCCATGAAGATGACTTTCAAAATAATTTTGAATATCTTCTTGCAAACTCTGAAATGACATTTGTTTCACTGTATCAAAAAGCATGCCATACTGGACTTTGATCAGATCCATTTGCTCATACATTTTTCTTTGCTGTTCGAGAATCTCCCGTTGCTGGCTAACCAGCACGTGCTGCTGTTCAGCAAGTTTTTGCTGCAAATCAGCAATGATCTGCTGTTGGCTTTTTAGCATTTCAGTGAATTTCTCTTGCCCTTTCGCAAGGTGCAGTTGTAGTATTAGGGCATCTTCAGATGGAACTTCATTTTCTCCTGAAATACAAATGATCTGTTATTGTCCAAGCTTGTTGTATTATCTCTTCAAAAGCTTTCCTATTTTAGCAAATTAATGAAAAGTCTCACTAGATTCAAGTCAGTTCTTTTACTATCTTTGTAGCCCCTTCATGGAACCACAAGGTTTTTCATTTCACAAGCAGCTTATGAAATCATCATTTGCCCCTGCTTCAGGGCATAAATTAATCACCACATCAATAAAAGATTAATCATTCCTATGTACATGTTCAAACCCGAAAGAGTAAATGGCCAATTTTCACTGCAGAAGTGATAAAATGAAATTATAAAACTTGCTGTGAATACTAAGCTATTAAGGGTAGTAAAAGTGAGGGTTATTTGCAAAGAGCTGCAAAAGGGTCCACGATACTGAGCAGCTGTAATAAAATGACAAAAAAGAAGTTCAGATGACATAAAGGTGAACTGAGGTTCTCACTCAAAAAAAATCCAAGTTTTTTTGCTCAAATGTCATACTTGTAGATTATTACTACTACTTGGAAATTATCTTGGAGTAATACATCTAGCTATAGATGTTGGGCTACAGAGCCATGTAGAATCATCAGTTCAGTGCCCAACAGAGGTCAGAAAGACAAATAAAATACCAGGATTAATTAGATGAACACATAACAGAAGATAATACATCATAATGACATTACATTAATCAATGGAGCATCTGAATACAGAATGCAGTCCTGGTTCCCCATCTCAAAAAGGATCACAGAAGAACTCACAAGTTCACAAAAGGCCAGCAAGGAAAATCTAACACATGATACTGCTGCAATACGAGAAAGTAGGTAAGACTTTTCAGATCAGGGGAAAAAAAAAAGAAACCAAACAACTGTCCTATATTACGGGTATTCTAAAGCAAGTAAATATGGAAAGATTCTTTCATCTTTCTTCCAATACAAGAATGAAAGGACATTAAATGAAGGCAGCAGTTCCATACACACTAAAACTTTAAAAAAAAAATCAATTTGGAGCTTAAAGATAGACATCGATCAGATTCACAAAATCTAAGCAACAAACTGTTGGAGCTGGGAAAATGATCTATGAAAATATTGTGCTGTACTTTCTACAGTATTTCTGCTGGACACTACCAGAGGGAATCCTCAATCCATATAATCATTTATCTGTTCTTAAGCAGCACTGATTTTTATTCTTACAAGCACAGAACATGAAGGATGACACAATAAACAAAGACCATATCCAGTTCTTGTTTACAGTTCCCAAAATATTTTGCTGTTTGGCTAGTTTTGCTCACAGCATAAGGCACACATTAATTTTTCAGCATTAACTTAAATATTATGGTAGTTTGCAGTATACTGGATTTGAGAAAACAAAGACCAGGATAAGACAACAAAACCCAGTTTCTGTGCATTCCTTCCTTTGAGATGCCAGTCTTCCATGTGAACTAAGGTGCACTCACAGTGCTGCTGAGAAATAGCAGGGACAATGGGCTCATCTGATGTGAAATGGGACCACGAGTTTGCACTCCAGCATCTTCACCTGGCCAAAATAAGTGGTGGTTCAGCTGCAGTTGGCAGGGGTCTTCCAGACAGCAGGTTTGTGCAACCCCCACAGACGGGCTGTGCTGGCTGTGACAGGCAGCTGGTGGAGAGTGACAGTCACCTGCCTCATGCACACGAGCCTGCAAACATGGACACCATGCTGGAAATCAGCCTCAGTCCCTGGTATTGGCCTGTACCTTGGATTCTGGCATCAGGCATGGCCTTCAGCAAACATCTGAGCAGACTGCACCTCGTACAAATGTGGCTTTTTAACAGGCTGAACAACAGACTATTCGGTTCACCAAAACACAGTTTTTTCCAGCAGGTTAATAGAGCAGGGATATTTCAATTACTAAAGAATCACTGCAAATCTACTCAGGCACTGTCACAAAGCTGGCAGACATAGACTGGGGTGGGCCACCTGGTCTCTACCTGTGCATAGTGAATTAATGCAGGTAGAAAAATGGCCTTTGGGTCACCTAGGCAGTATATTCCAGCTCCCCTGCTTTCTGAGGAGAGGTCAATGGCAAAGAAACATCCCATTCAGCTGGTGTTAGTGATGTGCTGAAATGGTACCTTGACAGAAATGCTCCTCTAAAAACACAGAAAGACAGAACAGTCACTGACCTGTCTCTTGAATAATTGAATAATGGTTTGCGTGGGAAGAGTTCATCTTCCAATGAAGATGGACTTAGGGTTCATCCACTTCCAATGCCTCTGCCACGGGCAGGGACACCCCGCACTAGACCAGGTTGCTCAGAGCACCATCCAACCTGGCCCTGAACACTTCCAGGAGTGGGGCATCCACAAATTCTCTGGACAACCTGTTCAATGCCTCACCACCCTCACAGTAAAGAATTGCTTCCTAGTATCTTATCTACATCTACTCTCTTTTAAGTTGGAAGCCAGTCCCCCTTGTCATGGACATTACATCTGTTTGAGTTGCAGGTCTCCCCAGACAACTGACAATGCATTTCTCCCAATCTGATTATCACATTATTTGTTCTGTTGGTTTCAATAGAACTGCTGTACAAACCATGCTCATTTGCAAGATTCAACTCTAGCTGCCACTGGGGATTCCTCTGCCCTACTGTAGGAAATCCACTGACCTGTGTTCAAAAGAAGGTCTCAGGGAAACCCAGAGAATGTGACAGGTTGCAAGCAGAGCAGAATGCTGGATGCTTGCCTATACACTGACTTGAAGAAAGCCAAAGACAGTCAGCATGCCTTGTTTTTTTTTCCTGATGCCAAATGTATGGAATTTCTGCTAGATGTTGATGAATTCAGTATGATGTTCCTCCACTCCTAGGAGAGAAACTGCCTTATGAAGGTCTGAGTTGGGTCCTGTCTTTGGAATGGGCAAAACATGTATAGATGTCCTCTGTCCAGTCTGGACAAAAGCATGTCTACTGCAAGACTCATTTACACCAACTGCAGCAGTGGGCACAAGGCAATAGCAGTGCAAGAGAACTTCTGAGGATGAGTGGTCCTCATCTGAAAACTCACACAGAAGCTTGGGTGTTATCACAGGTCTGCTTGCTGTGTGTTCCATGTCGACAGTGCCTCTATGAGATTACATGGTTTAGTGGGCAGTGCTGTACACTGCTCTCTCTCCAATATATAAGACACTTCTCTCTGCCACAGGAAGATGAATGCACAAATCCATGATCACCACTGCCCATAATCCATTCTTGATGCATTCAAGGGTTTTGTTAAGGGCAACTTCTAACCACACTTCTCTTCCTCCAAGACTTCACCCAGCATCAGGCCTGCAAAGAGTATAAAATTGAAAGAGCGAACTGAGTCTCCAAACATCCTCACCCTCTGATCATTTAGCTTTAATTCCTCTGACCCACATCAGAGGGGACAAAGGACCCAAACCTAAGGCCCAGGAGATGAGAGGTGCATGTAACTCACCATGTTAGCTGTAACTGCTGATGGTACTGGAGACTGAACAGAACAGACTGACCAGAGACAGCCAAAGATAAGATAAAGTTTGGAGAAAGAGGTTATGCTCAGCTGAATGCTCTTTGTAAGACTTGAATGGAGATGTAATGTATCTATTTTCAGCACCACTCAAAAGTATTACTCTTTTCTGTACAAGCAGAGTGCTCCTGCTATTTGCCAAGGTTTGTATAACAGAGAGAAGGACTTTGGTATGGACAAAGAAAATGGAAATATCCTGGGTTCTTCGGCAAAACAGAAGCATGTCATTTATGATGGCAGCACGAAGAAGAGTATGCACACAAGCAGAGAAAAGGGAGGTTAACCATACTGACTTGTTTTCTGTCCACCTTTGGTCACTGAGCATACAGAGGTTCTCTAAGACATCTGGGAACAGTTTCACACAAGATGAAGGTAGACGGTGTCACTGCATTATGCACAGGAGGGCTTAAATGCCAGTCCTGGGACTGGAATCACCAAGTGCAGAAGTCTCCTTTGGAAGAGATGTCACTTCACTTAGTAGACCTTGATAACTTGTAGGTTTAGCATGTGCTCTGGTGTCTGAAGCAGCCACGGCACTCATATTTGCCACGCAGATGTGACAAAGCTTGAATTACCTTCTTCATGCTTTTCATTAGCTTTTAACATCAATGGGAAGTAAATCACCCTTCCTAATATTTTTCCCATCTTTCAGACAAGGCATTAAACCAGAATCCAAACTGTTTTGTGGTTATTAAAGACCTGTTTGTGCTCTTCATGTTGGTAAATCCACAAATCCCTGACAATTAAAGACACCTTCTGCTGACCTATGAGTATAACCACAGATTTACCTGGCTTCCTGCAGGGATACTGAATTCACCAGAGCTGTGCTTGACAATGGACAGGCAAGTGTTCTGAACAATGCACTGTAAGAGACACTTTATAATGTTTTTCCCCTGGCTCTTACAGCGAGACAGTTTGGCAGCAATAGCAGGTTCCTTACCAATGGCACCAGTCTGTGTATGGAACATACACCCACCCCCCGGAAACCTTTTATAATGTTGCTATAAATTAAGAACACCAGAAATACCAGACTGTGAAGAGAGAGACTTAAACTTGTTTAAAAACAGCACTAAAAAGATTCTGCCACATTTCATCAGCTCTAGGTCTCCTAGGTGCACACGTTTACGGAGAGGAGATGAAGGAGAGCAGAGAGAGGAGCCACGGCAGCAATTCCCTCACGTGGTGCGAAGACCAGTGCCAGATTTTCCCCCTAACTCTCCCAAAACAAGGAGCTCTGGTGCAGTCGCTCAGCTGCCCCTGCATCCGGGCTCTCAGAGGTGCTGAAGTCCCTCGGCCCAGCAGACACCTGCCCGGCTCGAGGACACCCAGCACCCTTTGGCCGCGGCTCTCCGTGACCACACCGAGCCTCGCGGGCTGCAGGAACCCTGCGTGCCGCGGAAGGGCGGCGATGGATGGAGCGGGCTGTGCCCTCCCGCCCCAGGGCCCCTCCTGCCGCCCCGCACCTGGCTTCACGTCGCAGGTGAGCTGCACCCCCGGGGCGCCGCCGCCTCGCTCGGGAGCGGCGTGGGCAAACTCGTCCCCCGCGAAGTGGGCGGCTCTGTCGGCGGCGCGCAGCAGGCCGGGCTCGGGGCAGCCCTCGGCGGGGCCGGCACAGGCCGGGCCGCGGGGCCGCGGGCGCAGGCGGGGCGGCAGCAGGCGGCACTCCAGGCCCTGGCAGTCGCGCTGGGTGGCGTTGGCGGCGCAGTCCCCGCC
>VWZP01005528.1:203402-220730 GCA_013396995.1 Dicaeum eximium
GAGCCAGCAGCGCGCCCACCACAGCCGTCTCCCCGGCATCTCCGGCCGCGCCTGCAAGAGAAGAGAGGCCGCGGCGGGTCAGGGCAGATGCCCCTCTCCCTCCGCCCTAGCCCAGGGTGCGCAGAGCCGCGGAACCCTGCCTCCCACACCCCTCTCTCCCTCCGTTGTGCAGGTACTGTCATAGCATCCCAAATCCAGAAAAAACTTTTCACCCCCCGTCCCGTCCCTCCCGTCCCTCCCGGCGTAACCTGCGGGAAGGTGCGGGGCTGCGCCCGAAGCAAGTGCGGCCTCGGGGCTGTGCTGCTCGCAGCGGCTGCCCGCAGCGGGGTCCGACCTCCTCCGAAGGCTGGAGGGGAATGGAAATGTGCAACATTCCTGGGGCTTCGTTAGCATCAGATTTCCGAAGCGCCTCCCTTTAACTCCTTCGCTTCTCCAGCCCCTGCCGGCTGCCCGGGTCGGTGGTGGGACGGAGGCGGGGGCTGCCCCGCGGCTCCGGCGCTCCCGCCGGCGTTTCTTATCCCGCGACGCCCAGGCAGGGATATGTATATGTCTTAAAATGCTGGTTTTGCTTTCGAGTGGTTTTACCTCGAGCCTCAAAAAAACCTCAAGCCTCGAGCACCAAACCAAACCAAACCAAACNACCTCAAGCCTCGAGCCTCAAACCAAACCAAACCACAAAAAACCAAAACAAACAAACAAAACCCAAAACACAAACAAACAAAAAGAAACAGAAAAAGCAAAACAAAATAAAAAGAAACGACCAAAAAAAAAAAAAACTGAAAAGAGGAAAAAAAACCCCAAAAGCCAAACAACCAAAACCTCAAACCCAACAGGAGTAAAGTATACGCGTGACGCAATTTCCAGTAAAGAAAATTTCATGCGGCTGAAAATGTTATAGGTAGTTTGGCTTTCTTGGTTCCCACTTCCATTGTCTGGAGCCTCCATCAAAGATAACCACAACCTCAGCCGCCGTTTTCTCTGAGGCTACCGAGGGCTGCAGCAGAACCGAAGCGAAGGACCGATTTTGAACAGAGCAGCCATGTGGCTATGCCCGTGTGTACTCGCTTTCTGATACAGCAGCTTCCCCGGGCCGCTTCTGGCAGCGCTCACACAGAGGTGTGAGGATCAGCATACCTTTCAAGTGCTCCGAGGCGTGAATAACTCCCCGCAGCAGGAGCCACCTCGCTTATCTAATCTCTTCCACATGCTGCCGCGGGAAAGCGACACCAAGTATGTGTCCAGTTCAGCACTAACTGCCGTGCCGCTTTGGGAAGTCGGCCAGGACAGATACAATAGCTATGAACAGAAGAACAATTACAGAAAATTCTATTTATTGATTCATTAGCTTCAGCTTCCTTCCATCCACGGGCTCACACACATGTAAAACCTCTTCAGAGTATCTTTGCAGTGCTCTCACACAATCCCTTTGCTATCACTTATACAGGAAAAAGGAGAAATAGCATTGTTTTGTTATTTGGTTGATTTGTTTTGAGGTTTTTCCCCTACAAATACTATTCCCCTACACAAAATCCCCAACAGTTCCTTGGTTCTTTCCCTTGACCTTCAACTGAAGTAGAATTCCGGGGTCAACTCTTGAGAGAGCTTATGTGGCTTTCAGTAGCTCTACAAAAAGGCCCAGAATAAATGGAGATAAACCTCCACAGTTTGTACCTCTGGGGAACCCACAGCCCAGCCGTGGTAGTATGGAGCTCTGCGTGAGCTAATTTTTTTCTTCTAAATGAATACCTGTGTGTTTTCTCTAGTTCCTTGCTAGGTTTGGGGGCCAGTACATTGCTACCACAGCTGTATTATTTTGGGGATCTGTGCCGATACATATAAAGCTACATAATGGATCATCTTTGGATCATCTTCAGAAATGCCATAAAAAAGGCTATAGAGTTGGGGATGATTCCCAGAGTAGCCATACCTTTAGGCTAATACTTAATGAAGTGACATGAGACATGATGTTCTCAGACACTACACAGATCAAGAGCAACTCTCTGAATTTGAGCTCTAGATGCAAAAAATAAGAATAGAATTTACCTTCAAACCTGAACCTTAATAACATTTTTTTTCCTGGCGAAAAAAAAAGCTTTTAGATAGGAAAATATCATATCAGTAATAGTGCCAACAAGAGTATTGATTCACACATTTGACTTTGGAGGTGTCTATAATACAGAATGCAGCAGTGAGAAATGCTGCCATTGGTTTGACAAGTAGCATAAGCACGTTGATGCCATCCCTTATGATAGAAAAGCTGTGCATCAATTAAACGGAGGGGGTGACACATGAAAAAGTTCTGCTAATGTCTAGTGCAGGGCATACCAGCTATATGCTGCTATTTGTAGGTACTGTCTACAGGTGCATAGGTACCAGAGTCACCCAGCAAACCTGCTGAACATCCAAACTGAAGTCAGTGACTTGTTTGTAAATACCCATGAAGCTGCACCTGCTGTACTCTTGCTTTTCTTCCCTTCGTGGGCACTGTGTAAGGAGGGAGAGTCCCTACTTCACAAGTTTGAAAAACCTTGGAGCAACGCTTTTAATTTCATGGCATTTTTCAGATTGGCTGTGTTTGTTGGCACAAAAGGAACGCCTCAGGTCAAAGAAGTAAGTAAGGGGCTCCTACATCTACACTGAGTGCAGTTTGGGTCTTCAGACCTGGCAATAATTAAAATTCATACAGAACTGGTTTATACAGCTACAGCCCCAGTCAGGCACTCGTGTCTGTCCAGAAAAGAGCATATCCTGTTAGATTCCCCCAAAAAGCACATTCTGCAAGTCCCAAAACTGAATGTGATAAGCAAGAAAGACTGGGGTAATTGCCGCGAAACAGCCCTGCCGCTCTGAACCAGCACACAAACCCAGAAAGAACCCCAAACCGATTTACTTAGCCCCATCTTCAAGTAGACGTAGCAGCTCTATCGCTCCCCATGCAGCGGGAGGTGAGCTTCGCCCGTCTCGAAATCCATTTTACCGAGGCCAGCGAGATCCTTGAGGGAGCATCCGCACCTCCCGCAGCCTGCGGAGCCCCTCGGGGCGGAGGGGCCCGTGGCGCTGCCGGGGCGGGGCGGCAGAGGGCAGCAGGGCCCCGCGCCTGCCCGGGCTGGCCCTGTCCCATCCTGTCCCCATCCTGTCCCCATCCTGTCCCCGGCCCTGTCGCCGTCCCCATCCCATCCCATCCCATCCCATCCCATCCCATCCCATCCCATCCCATCCCATCCCATCCCATCCCATCCCATCCCCGCCCCGCTCGCACTCCGCCGCCCGTTCCCGTTCGCTCCCCGGGCGCTGCTTTGGCGTTTCCCGAGCCCCACGGCGGCACCGGGCGCAGAGGGGAGATCCCGGGAGGACGCACCGCATCCTTCAAGGCCATTGGCTTTAACCAAACCTCAGCGGCACATTTTCTCCGCTTGTTTCTTTGTTGAGGCAGCTGGATGAAGTAAAACGTTCTTTCTCGTGCACTCTGTGCATGAGCCAGGTTTTTTGAAAAAGTCCGGACAACCTGCATTAAGCATTTCTGAATAACGTTTGGAGTTGGATGATATTTTGCAATATGGATGACAAAAAACATCCAAAGCAGTCATACATAATACAATTGCTCAGCGTGATTTACTTTTCTTAAATTTCAGTTTAACATGCAGCAGTTTTAGAAAAAATCCCTGACAGGTATCTAAATCTAGACCTCACATTATTTCCTCACCTTTCACAATCTTTTACAATTGCAATGTTGAACAATTATTTGATCCTGCAGGCCTTGCAGACATGCTCAATTTAGCAATTTGAATTAATACTACATGCAGCAGCACTGCTTGCAGTGCATACCTTTCCAGATCGCATTTTTCTCTAATCAAAACCCAAAGCAGAACAAAATAAATATTTTTGTCTGGTTGTTTTCAATTATTTATTTTTTACAATACTTTTTTCTTGGCTAAAATTCCAAGTTTTGCTGTCATTTTTAGTAAATGTTGGTTCCCAAAGAAGATTGATAGTTAAATAAATACTTATGCCAGATGAAAACATGGGAGTAGTTTTGAGTTTTGCCATTAAAGCTAATGGGATTTTTGCACGACCATTAGCTAAGAAAGAAAAAGAAACTAAGGAGAAAGAAATCCTGCCAGAATGTATCTAACTTGCTATCAGGCAGCATTTGAAACACTGATTTTGCTCAATGCCTTGTATCCTTCACTGTTTTTCAGAACATTACTAAATTTAAATCCCAAGGTGCTTTCAGTATTTTCAGAACTGCTAAGTTTCCTGTTTAGAAATTCTTTTTAATGATGTCCACTAACCTTCAGCCTCTATTTCTAGGTTGGATTTCAATAAATGAATTCTATGCATTGTAAACAGATTCCTAATTAAAGTACAGATTAACTAATAATAGCTGAACTGGTAATAGTGCATGTCAAGGGATTGACAAGTTTTGCCTAAAACAGCCATTACAAACACTTTGCAATGCAAAATGGATAGACCTCAAACTTCTATTCCTTCCTTCCTTGAATCCTTTCATGCCATGCAAAATGGCATGCAGTGATATCTGTGATGACTAATTTGCCTTAGATGACTGAACAACTAGATGAACAGAGGAGAGAGCCTTGCCACTGAAGTAGTACTTCTCTCTGCTATGTCCTCCATCAAGAACTAGCATCAAATCCCACAAGATAGTCAGCCTCCCTTAGATGTCTAGACTGTCATCCCTTTACAGGTAACAGTTTACCATCTAATTGGCATGGGGAAAGAAATGGAAACTCACAGCTGTCCAAAGGGAGAAGATGTAGAAACTCCGCTGAATAATGACAATACTAAAACAACACCCCCCCCACAAGATTTCAGGGTTTCATGAAAACAGTGAAATAGGGAAACAGTATAGCTCAAGGGACATACTTTGCTGTTGTTCAGTTACACCCAAGAAGAAGTTATTACCTTGTCATATGGATACTGAGAACTGGAAAAAAGAACAGCTATTCTCTGTGAGAAGATCAATGCCAAAGATCTCAGGTAACACATATTGCCAATCACCACCTGCACAGAAGCAGCAGCAACAATTCTGCAGTGTAGCTACAAACAAATGAAGAATATCCTTTTCTAAGTAAGTGTGGGAATTGCCTGTTATACAACCAATTTTAGGGAATCACCTGAAATAATTTTTGTGTAAGTTCATAAAAAAAAGCAGATCAAATTAGTCTGGTAGTAGAAGTTTTGTATTTTGTGGCTTCTACATCTATGGTCAAAACAGTACAAAGACAGGAAATACAAAAATTTTTCTCCAGTTGCTGAGAAAAAACTAGATCCTCTTCACAATGTAAGTTCTTAATTGTACTAAAACTGAGCAGGAGAATGCATACACCACAGCTTGAAACTAATAGCATTTCACTAATAGCCTCATATCAGTGTGTCAATGTGCTCCTCACTGGCTCACAGGGCTGCACACAGCTCTGCAGACCTGCTCTGTGTTGCAACTGCTTCCTCCAAGTGAGCTGTATCTGCCCTGTGGATAAGCCTTCAGGCTCTCAGACTTCACATAATCTAGGATTTTACAGTTGGAGTGTACTAAGAATACTTTGAATTCATCAGGGCTCAGACTCTGCATTTTCTGAGAAATCTTGCCAGTTTGAAATTTTAATTTGTCCCAATTTAGAATGAAAACTGTTAAAATATTTTCTAAGAAATGGACATTCTATTCGCAATGTTATTTGGGAAACAAGGATCCACAGCATTTCACAAAAGCAACAATTTCTTCCAAGAGCAGTAGAGCCCAGAATACCAGGAGGTCCTTGTATTCCTGGATCCCTGGGACAAGGAAGAGGCCATCCCACAGGAGTAGATCTGACTGAATGGAAAACTGGCAGCTGACCCGCCTTGTAGCAGAGGAGAACTCTCAAAACTTATCTGTATTCCATTATAAGGCTCACTGAGATAAGCTTTCATGAAATGTTTCACTCTCAGTGAACCAGCAACTTCTGACAGAAAACACGCCAACAGAATGGTGTTTCCAAGAGATGCATTCATAGCTGGATGACACAATGATAAAAATATCTCAGACTTGGCTAGACTAGCTGGTCAGCATTAGTTCAGTGCTACAAGCCTCAGCCTCCTGAAGTAATAATAATCTTTGAGTCACCTTCTGTTCCCCTAATTGCTAACTGCACTCCTTCAGTAATGCCACATGAGCATCAGAAGCACAGCACAGAATCCTTGTTAATGGTTTCATACTTGGTTACAGACAATCTCCTGGACAGATATTTTTGCATTCTGTTTTGAAGGCTTGTATTTAAATAGGATCCCCAGGCTGCCCAGAAATTCTCCTGATCAAAGGACCTTAACAAGGAGTCTTGTCTTTTTCCTCAAGGTCCCTATATCATCATAATGGGAAAAGCATGCAAACAATGAGGGAAGATTTCTCTTGAGAAGCTGTAGAGCTAAGTTTTGGAAAACTTTATTGTGTTCCCATGCCTTCAAACAGAAGATCTGCTAAGAGAAGGTGTGCTTCAGGTACATCACATCAGTGTGCACTCAGGCTAGCAAGATTTGTGGAGCAGGGTTCCTAGCTGGGCATAAATAATGTGTTTTAAATCAATGTCAGCAAGTGCAAGAGATATCTAACTTATATCTAACTTATCCACTTTAGCTGCTGTATTTCCTTCCATATGCTGTTTCTTATGGCCAGAGGACAACCTCAAATCTAACCTGTTGTCAATCTTTTTCATTACAGGAGTAGCAGAAACTGTCATTTGCTAGTAATACTCTCTCCGATTTTCCCATTATAAAATCTGGTTTGAGGTTTTTAATACTTTTGCCAGTTTTTAACTGTTTGGATCAATACATACTCAGGTGTTTGCAAAATATGTGACAGAAATTAATTTAAATCAACAGCATTCTGACATTCTGACATTTAATTCTGACATTTCCCCAAGTCATGAAAGTTTTATTCTACCGCCCTAATAAAAGCTTTGGTTTTATCAATACTTGTATGTTAAATATTTGGTATAAGATAAATCGTGGGTAGGTTACCACCTATCAAAATTCCATGGCCCCTGCAAAAGTAAACATATGTAATTGTGGTGTAGGTCAGACTAAAATGTATCAACTACTCTTGGAACATCAAAGAGCCTGAAGGGAAAATGGTGGTTAAAGAAAATCTTTTTAAAAGCTAATATGAGTGAAAAATGAGGAAAAGGTCCTGGATTCACTAGAGTGAATGGTAAAGCACCCACAACTACAAATGGTGTCACGCAGAAAATCAAAGCAGAAAAAAAAACCCCAAACCCTACAAAATCAGGAACTGGCTAAGTGAACACTGAATTCAATATCTTTGAAAGTCTTCAAATCCCAAAACAATGTTTTTCTAAACAAAAAATATTTGCCTTAGTACAGACTGTATGTGTAGAGGATTTTGTCTTATGTTATAAAGAACAACAGACTAAGAAATCTAACACTGACTTCCAAAACTTCTGTACCAGGACTTGTCAGTATGGAAGTAGGACAAGATGGTCCTCTTTATATTTTACTTTAGTTGACAGATTCCATTAAGATTAGTTTTCTTGAAACTTTAAAAAAAAAAAGCCCAAACCAAAACCAACTGTATTTGGAATTATATACTTAATATTTCGAAAGTTTTCGGCAATGTTCCTTCTCATCAATTTACATCTAATAGTTAGAAACAATTACTATGTCAAGCACTGGCCAAAAATGAAGAAATTAATGTAACCTATGTGAAATCTTCCAGTGGACATTTCAGACCAGAGACACACCAGGTCTGAATCTGATAATGTTTCTATTTGTTTTTTAGACAAACATACATTCATTAAATGTATAAAATGTTAAAAATGGGGACTTGAACCTAGAATTGAAAATGACAAAATCTTGAGTGTTGTCTATGTTTCACTAATGCTGAAAAATATCACCGGTCAGTCTTGAGGCTGCCAAAGAGAACAAATAAGAAGACAGGTAGATAATCTTTATGCACACAACTTATAACAGTGCAATTTTTAAAAAGCCAGACTGAAGAGCTACAAGAAAGATAGGAATGCATCTTGGTGCCTTTTGCCTTCAGGGTAAAAATGGGAAGAAAACTTCAGTTGTAATAATTACTAAGACAACTTTTTCCTTTCTTTCTTTTATTTTATGACAATTTCTAATTTTCCAGACCAACAATGGGAGAAACAGCACAGGAGTGATACCATGGAGTGCTTACAGGTTGCCAGTTCTTTATCGTCATTCATCCAAGAACAGCTGAGGTTTTTCATGTAGAGGAAAAGTTTTTCAGACATACCCAAAGAAAAGGGCATAGCTGTGAATGGTTTCTGCAAAGATAGGCACCATTATCAGTTTAGAGCTGTGCATTTCCATATGCAGCCTTGAAGTTTTAACTCCCGACTTATTATTGCAAAAATGAGTAAATAAAGACTGTTTAAGATACTGAATACTGTAGACTTGGTTCTCCTTTTCCTCACATGAAGGAGCTGTACTACAAATGTAAATCAGGTGCCCTGTGATTTCCTAGCAGTTATAAAAGCTCTTGAAACAAACAACCTATATGAGCTTCTATTTGTGCTTTTCTATAAATAAGGATTCACTTTTCTCCTTGAGAAAGGAAGCACTCTTTCTGTATAAGACAAGCTAATTATATATATACTCTTTCTGTATAAGACAAGCAAATTAGCTTCCATGATTCCTAGGGCAGAAATCTGCACTGCAACACACCGGGCTCTTCTCAATAATGCTCCAGTGTCTGGTGGTCTCTCAAATACCCTTTGTAAACAGTTTACATTGATCTTTGCTCCAAGCTGTGAGACGTTTTGGGATCCTTTTTCAGTATGGCTATTTGCCCCCCACCAAGGCCTTATTTTGGTAATCCCAAAAATAGGCTAGGATCAATTACAAAGACTTTTCCTCAACAATGTAGTTCTAAAATAAATTTAAAGCCTAAGATTTTGGCAAAAAAATCACATTAACAGTCAAACTGGAAATGTTTCAAACACTGATTGATTGAGATCCAGCTGAGTTTATTCTACTCAAGATAGATTTTCATTAGATAGTCCAAGGAGAGTGTTTGTTTTGGACTCTGTTTCTAGAAATAATATTAACCCAGCAAAAAAAGTTGTTTCCATAAAGAAAAAGCCTGTTGAGAAAGCTAAATATTTGTGTCTTTCTTTTCGTGTACTTCATTAGTTTCACTCACATCCTGAGTTTGTATTTTCAGGAGCTGCATTAGAGTTTTAGGGCTGTGACTAAATCACCTCCCTAGATCTCTGAGGTACCTACCTGGCCAGGGCTTGTGAGAAGGTCACAGTCCAGTGCAGGTATGTTCAGAACACATCTGAGACTTAAAGAAGTGTTCTCTCTCCATTATTCACCCATAACAATTTGATTGCTAGACAGTTAAGGTGCAGACTTCTAGGTATTCAGGCACAGTCACAGAGCTAATGAGACCCAAATATTTTTTACAATATGAGGTGACATTTTTAGGTCGTTTTAAATGCCACTAGTAACATGGTTACATATATCCAGTGGCAGACTTGAAAAACTAGCTCAGGTCTTCCAAACCCTTGTTTAGGTCCTTCACTTTCATCTCCCTTGCTTTATTATCAGTTTATCAGCTTTAAGGGAAAGAACAAGCTTCCTTTAGAAGAAATTAATGTGAGACCCACAGTTACTAGAGGAAAAGAAGCTCATAAGCGAGATTAAACCCATCAAAATTTTCATTTTGAACAGGATTATACTTTTCATTTCATATGATCCTTGCAGAGGAAAAGTCGTATGTAGTGTTGTCAAGCAAGACTATCTTCGCTTCATGGGACAAGAAGATATTTGCAAAGTTATCAATGTTGAAGACTTTTTTTCTAGAGTATGTTCACATAAATGGGATGTTCCTTTTGTATGCATGCATCATAAGGCATTGAGTTCTTTCTGCAAGGAAAAGGCAAACCTGAATACAGAGGAAAATTATGGTTAAAGATGCTGCATTGATCTCTGAAAGTCTTATTATTTTTACAACAGTTTACCACCAAGGCAAAGCTTGCTTTACAATCTTCAAAAGAAACAAATCAAGTGCATACCATGTATGTGACCATACTGACTGCTTAAAAAAAACAGTGCATGCCATTTGCTGAATTTACTTGGAAAGCACATTTATATGTTCCAGGTTCACTTGCAATGTATGTTTTTCAACTTTTCTCTTTATCCAGCTGTCAACTCAAGCTCAAGTTGAGCTATGAAGATTTAAGGAAATACTTGCTTCCATGTGCTTTCCTTCTCTGCTGTAAACTGGGCATCATCTTTGACTCAGATCTTCCCACGTCACCTGTGTCCAGAGATTGCTGATTATTTTCTTGCAGCACCTCTAAAATAGGTGCTCTCTTCCCATAGGTCAAAGCTTGATGCAAGTCTTTTATTTCATATCTTTATCCATGGTTTCCTGATGTGGTCTTTCCCTTCTCATTTATTCTTCTTGCCCTGGAAATTACTTTCTAGGCCCAATACTTTTATTGTATAATTTTGTCTCTGCATTCCTTAGCTGGCACTGGCTTCCCACTTCTATCAAACACAAACTACTGATATTTTTCAAGCTGCTCCATGTACTTTCCACGTTCCACACCACCTCTCTTTCATTATAGACTCATAAGCCCTCATCTCTTCTTTGGCCATTTATTAACATTTAGGACAGCCTTCACATTTTATTTTTCACATCTGAAACTTCTAAAAAGTCTCTGCAAATGTTGTTTTTGTTTTTTTTTTAATCCAGGATAATGTAGTACACATACTTGCTACCTGCTACTCTGCTACAGCTACCTGTACTTAGAAAAATTTCTGTCAGCTGGGGATAATCTAAATGCTACTGCAAAGGATTTTCATTTGAAAATGAGCAAAAATACTATTGAAGAGTGAAATGTGAAGAGTACACAATCTGAATTATGTTCAGATGTAATACAAGAGATGAAGACTAATGTTCCTGTAGCAAAAATGGAGCAGAATCAGAAACCACAACATGAATAAGAAGCACAGTGCATTAACACCAATTATGGTGGACTAATAATGAGTACAGGACAATAATGTACAATGTAAATGTACATGTAATATAAAGTACAGGCATAAACTATCCCTTGTCCACAAAGTCCTGGACAAAACTGTTTAGGAGCTTGAAGTTATTTTTTAAGTCTGTTTGAGAAAGTAATCTCCTTACTTTCAGAGAAACATTATCACCCAAACATCTTTCATGCTTATTGTATTTTTAGAGCAGAAGGAACAGTTTTTTCAAGCTCAAAATATATTATTTGAAATACTTTCTTCAAAAATTTTACCCCAAAGCCACATCCTGCCTCAATGTGTCCTGCAACAAACTCCTCAAATTGCCACCACGGACATAGCTAGTACATAGTTCCTCATCCTCAGGAGCACGAGAGACCAGTAAAGCATGTGATTCTGGCTGGAACACATAAGCTGTTGAATGATTTTAACTTCTGTTGCTGGGTCAAAGCTCATTTTTCTTTATTCTCACAGGAAGCTCTGTTGTGGTGAGCAGATGGCTGTATCATTGTGCAAGAGTACTATTTTTTTGTTGACAATGGGCACTCAAGCTATCATATGAGGGAAACATGACAGCATTTAATATATTAGTTATAACCATAGTCTAAAAACAATACAACTGTATATTGCAATAGTGCAGTGTAGAAACATGAGATATTCAATGAAAGAGGAAGTGAGAATTCACTGTCTTCTAAAATTAGAAAAAAATGAAAGCTATCAGAGGAAGGACAATGCTATTGTCAAGTTCCTCTCTTAAATATTATTGATTCTACTAAATTCAAATGGAGCTCATATTCAACTTGTATTCTATGGAAAAACTATATTGCCAGCTTCATCTGGAAAACACAGATTACTAGTTCTATCCCAGTAAACCTTTCATTGTCTTATGCTCTTGTGAATTAAGTGAGATGCTTCTTGAGTAAAAGTGATACAATTGGTCACAGCTGGGTTGTTGTAATTTCTTTGCACAGTTGAAGGAGAGTCTCACCTTGACTCTTGCTTGTCTCATAGACATTTGATTACAGACCAGCACCAACTATAGGCCATGAAAAGCTGAAGAAGAAGAGAAGACAGACAAGCTCAATGTCTCCAAATTCTTAATCATAATATTCAGAGCTCAGCTACATGTTACCTGAACAGGGTAAATATTACCCTTCAGAAAATCTATAACTTTATAGAGGCAATTTTTTTTTTTAAATATGGAAATAACTAAGTTCCCTTGCTATCTTATTTCTCAGCAGCCATGTAAAGCTGAGACCATTACTGTGGTGTGTTAAGCTCTAGCATGTAGCTTTTCCCTCAAGATTCATCATACAAGATTGTGGTAGGGTGGAAATTAAAGAGTATTTATTTGGTTAAATATTGTCCTGTATCTCACACAAATCTAACATAATCTGAGTTGGCCAAGACAGGGCAAAGCTGTCATGGTATGACAAAACTCTTAGCCTTAAATTTTTGCATTACATGTACTTTTTCTGTAGACTCAACTTGCACTTCTATGGCACCACTTGGTCTGGCTCACTGGGACCTACCCTCACTGGGACTGTGGAACCAAATTCCAGCTGTGAATTTCATATGCAACAGCTAATTTCATATGCACCTCCCTTTGAGGTGGGGCTAGAAGATGAAACTCTCAAAAATAGTTTCCCACAGTTGCTTCTATATTTAGTACATGGTCTGAAAGCAAGTTCTGCTTTCTAGTTTCCCCCCTTAGGAGCACTAAGTGCCTCACACTTAGAATGTATTTTGCAGGAGCCATCAGGAACTTCGTTGGTAAAACACAGTTCTGATGACTATTTCTGAAAGTCTCCACCTGTTTCTTGCAGACAGTGTTTACATGGATGGGAAACAAGTGATTATACAGAAACTCAACCTTGCACTTCTTCACACCAGAAAAAACCATACAGGTAGTTTATAGTGCTGCTTTCCTCATACTATCCCTCACCCTATATACATATTACATCTGGACAAATGTTACACACTACACATATGCTCTGAGAGACACACAGCAGAAAACTTAGCAGCCTAATACTGACATGCAGCTAAAGAAAATCAAATGCCTATGCAGAAAGATATAACCTTGGATTTGTACTTTAAAAATACCTGCTGAGAGGTAGGTGGAACAAATTTATTTTGAACCCTGAACAACAGAAAAAAAATCTCAAAATAAAGTTATGAAGACGTTTACAGCTACTATTGTAGCTTCTTTTGTCAAAAGAAGACTATTAAGTGTTCCAAAGGCTTTCCCTGGGCCTCTAGGAAATGGGGGAAGTTTTAATATTCATGTGAATGTAATGAAACAGTCAACATGTAGCAGGTAACAGAGAACACTTAAACTTTATTTTATAAAGGTGAAAGTTTAAACTGGTATGATGAGAGCACCAATTTCTGTGCTTGCTCTCACACAAGCTAACACATCCAAGTTTAAATTGACGAAACTTCAAAAGAACATTTTACGTGTATAAACCATGCTTACAACATTTTAACAATCAGGAAAGAAAAGTGCATAGGGAAATAAATCACAGAGGAAAGAAGTGAGTAAGGAAAGGGTTGAAGAGCTTTAAATTAGTAAAATACAGAATTAATTTCTTTCTGTTGATAAAGATAATTCTCTCTTCTTTTGTCTTCAAGTACCTCTTATATTTACTTCTGTAAGACACTTCAAAATCTTACTCATTTCATTCTTTTTGTCTTACATGTGAAATATAACATACAGCATTGTAAAATCAAATGCTCAGTTTAAAATTATACTTCTCATTAAGCTAACTTTTGCACACATTGCTCTGAGCAATATCAAAAAGCCTATTTTGTACAGCTAAAGAAATTATGTCAATAATAAATGCTGACATTTTCAAATGAAGACCCTCAGGTTACAATTTTCTAGTTAATAAAAGTATCATTCTGAACAAGTTAGATGACATTTCAATATTCCATATCACGACATATACAGGTTTCCTTTTAAGGGTGCAGCTGATTTAATTTATTGTAAGGTTAATAAAGCTAATAAATGAGATGTGTTATTCAGGCTTTTCCTGTCTCAGCTGCAATTTCTGTTAGATGCTCAGCTCTCACAGTGAAGAAGGGGGCTGACTTGAACAGATGTCTACAAGGAACAGAAAGCGATATATATAGATATCTGCTCTGTACAATCAGAAGAAATATGGATGTACACACTGATATTTATATGTGAGAGAAGGAAAACTTAGACTCTGATCTAAAACTCATTGAGTCCAATGAAAAAGTCTCACTCAGGCATCTCTGACTTATTAATCAAACATTTTTCTAGAATGCCTGACATTACAGTCTGATGTGTTGATGTGAGTCACTTCTCACTAATTGCAATCTCTTAAAGCTTTCTGGAAAAACAGCGTCTTGATTAAAGAACTTATTTAGAATTTAGAGGATCATCCAGTCATTGTACCAAAGATTTTCAGTATCTGCATGGTACTACTTGAAAAGAGGATACTCCAGCCTTTAGATATCACTTGCCTTAAACACATTTTTAATCCTATTTTGTAACTTGTATCTATGCCATTGTCCTCTATGATCAAAACTTCCATTCTTCCACCTGAAAGTTATTTTGTTTGAATAACCACAAAACAAACAACCCTTTCAATTGCATTCTCTGTGTTTTGATATGACAAAAGTTCTAATTAATTGCATTGATTTATTTTCCTCTTTTTTAATGTTGGCCAGGAGCACAATGGCTTGGCAATATTTTACACACCTGCACCCTCTCCATTCATAACACTGAGGGCTACGGGCTGATCCTGCATTACTCTGGGCAAGTGAGATCTTAGCATGGTGTCTCATTTACCCTGTAGAGAAAATTAAGGTCAGTCTCTACACAGTCAGGTGATTATTATCAGTGTAGAAAGTAATCTCAGTAAAATTTAAGGGAACAATTTACAGTAATTTTTTTTTCCAATTAATTGCTAGTTTCCTGACACTAGAAATATATCTATTTGTTCCCTATCAAAAACAGATGTTCTGTTTTAATTCTAAATTATCTGCTGCTTTATAGAAACTTACATTACTAGGACATGCAATCCAAAAGGACTGGGGAGGTTAATAGAGCTCTCTCCCTTCTTCCTCAGCAGAGGGTGTATAATGACAGCATATCTACTCAGTGATCTACTCACCCATGATAAGAAAAGGAAGAGAACGATTTCTAACGGAATGTGTTAGATCTTGAGTCATGCAACTGCTGAGAAACACCCAACTGTAACCAGGGTGGAACCCATGTCTCCTCTTCCCATTAGAAAATTTAAAACTTCTGGAGGAAAGCAGGCAGAACTAGGTCTGGAATTCAGGGGAATGATTCTGCTGCACATTCATTTCATCTGACAGAAAACAAATTAGAAGTTTTACTTATTTCCACTTCTCTTCCTGCAAACTTTGTTTCTCTCTAACATTAGAACACACACTGTTTATCAAGTCTGTGTCTGCTGTAGCATTTCCCGACCACATTTCTTCCTTATGAATACGTGGTGGCCTCCACCCATCCCCCTGGAGTGCAATCCTCATGCTCCTGAACACAGACCAAAAACTTCACAGATAGCACGCAAGATTTTCTGGGATTTCTGTTATTTTCTCTTTGCTTTCCAGAGGTGTGCTGTTCTTATATCCACTGTTCCTCTTACAGGCAATGCCAGGTGAGCTTTGAAGAGTGGCAAAAACCTGCCATTCAGCTCTCTCAACCTTTTTCAGGATACTTGGGGAGGACGGGAACAAATCTAGAGACAGAGCAAAGCAAAGGCTACTTTGTACAGGCAGAATAGATGTTTTCTACATGATCTTAACAAATATCTTGGTTATGTATTTAACAACAGCAAAGTAAGTGTGAAACCACTAGTGTATTCAGGGTGTAACCATGTTACTGGTAGGTCACATATACAAATGAAAATACACTTTCTGACAACAAAATGCTCCATCCAATATTACTTCTTAATACATGCAGAGTGTTCAGTGCTAAGTGCTGTTTTAAAAATTGACTTTGGGATAAATTTAAAAAAATAACTGCCAATGAATCTTTTGAAATGACATCTTTCCTTGGCACCATAATACCAAAAATCAAAAGGAGCAACTGCAAATAAAGTCAGCAAAGACAATATGCAGTATCCACGGAAACTCAAACTCCCAGGCTCCTCAACTAGTAATTGTTTAATAACTATGTGCATAATTTTACAAATGCTGTTTGCCAAATTTAGATGTACTTTCATGTGCCTGGCCAAAAATGAAGCTCTGACCTCACTAAAGACTTTGGTAAATTTTAGCCAGCTTGTCAGTGAAATAATTCGGGTTTTTAAAATAACATGAGCAGAACAATGCACTATTCCTTAAATGCATTCTTAAATATGGCTGAGCTGTCTCAGCTGGAATTTTTCAAAGCAATTACCCCTTGAAGGTATTGAAACATATTTGCTGTGCAAAACATGGTGGTAATTTAAAATGCTACCATCCTTCTGCTATACTTATTTTATCTCCAGCAGTGTTGGAGGAACAAAACGTGGGGTTTCTTGGCTGCTTTGGAGGAAAATCTGGAATTTTAATACAAATTGCCAATAAACACAAGACTAAACTGAACTACCTGGTGACTTCTCTAAACTGAAATAACAGAAGGAGATGATGGTGACATCTTCACCTTTTTTCACTACACTTTACTGTCAGTGCTTTAGAATAAAAGAAAAATATCAGCTAAAAGCATTGTTTTGGCAAAGTTATAGGTTCTGAAAACAGGATTTTAAATCAAGAGAGAGTTCTATTTGCACATGGCCTACAGTATTCAAAATCTCTCTTAAACTTGTGACATGAATGCTTCCAAGGCCACACTGAATTTTCTGACACTTGCTTTTTCAACCTCAGATGGAAACGTCTCAATTATTTTTTTCCTCCCCAACTTTTTATGGAATACAACGTGTTATAAAATCATTCCTGCTCCGTGAATAAAATCTAAGTACCCTTCAAGGCAGCCTTTTCCAAAGGTACGAAGTGACCAAAAAAAATGCCATGAAAGCAGTTCGCTGCCTTGTGGGTATAGAACATGTAGAGTCACTAAAGAGAGCGGGGAAAGAAACACAAATCTGTCTGAAAACCGGAGAGCGCCTGACAGCGCTGTCCAGCCGAGAGCGGCCAGGGACGGGAGCACCGGGGCTGGGCTGGGCTGTGCTGGGCTGGGCTGGGCTGCTCGGTCCGGCCGGGGTTTGCCCGGGGGGACACGGGCAGGGCAGCGCCCGCCGCCTCTGTCAGGCCCGGGGGCGGAGGGCGGCGCTGCGAGCGCGGCGGGGCGGCCCCACTTCCCTC